>JAXIVJ010010116.1:0-48495 GCA_036785665.1 Chirona hameri
CTGGAATGCCCCAGTGTGCAATTTGCCTGCTCTAAGGCTGCTGTGGTGTACCTGTACAGCTTTCACTATGTATGGGGACCATGTGAGGAGTGCTTCCTCTAAAATTATCAAATATGTTCAATTAGGTTAGGTTAGTACTAGCAAGGCTATAGAACAACAGGTTGTCTCGTTCCTACGTCAGCATTTCCTCACTAGATTTTGGGTTTTATACCACATGTTTTTAGTTTACTCCCAGTGCAACAAAATGTATCAATTATATTCTTACAAAAACAGACAAATACTGGCGTAATGAATTCAAAAAGTGAGATAATAGAAAACTAAATTTCCATTTGATTTGAATTGTTGCAAAATAGTGAGGCAGACATTTAATATTTCAAACATTATATTTTATACTACGAAATCAACCATGTTTGCCAGATGTTGAATTAGTTGAGTCGCGGTGGTTCCCATGTTAACAAAAGTGGTTGCCATGGTAACAAAAGTCTGCATGGCACCTCCGCTTCCGCGGGTGCGCTGATTGGCGGTATTGACGCACCGTCAATAAAGGCGAAATCTGACACTTATTACCGTCAGATAAGCTGAAAGTGACCCCTATTGGAAGACATACAGGGTTCCATAAAACAATTTCTTGAGTACAAATTTGACTCCATTTTGCCAAAATGACCCCAGATATGAACAGGCAAGGCCTTTGACATCACAGTTATGTATCATCTGCTAAACGAACTATTATATAAATGTTTGAAATTGCGACCCGAATACCACCTATTTTCCCGTAGCCCAACATGCTAAAGCCGGCTCGCTGTAGAATTGGTGACGTCACGGTGCAAGTGTTACCAGGCAAATTGACTGGGGCTGAGTACTAGTGCTAACCCGTCCGCTCCGCTGGGCGATTACTGGTGTCAAGTGGTGGTGCAAGCCAATGATAGGCAATTAGGGATTGCTAACCCGTACTACCCGTGACACCTGTCGTACCTATAATACGTTTTTGTACCCATCATACACCCAAGGTACCCGTCAAAAACCTACGGCGCCCGACATACACCCGTGGTACCCGTTGTGCCTGTGGAACACGTGATAAACCCGTTATAGCCGGCACTCGCCCATTATACCCGTGGAACACCTATGGCACCCGTTTACACCCATTAAACCCGTGAAATATCCACCCCGGCTTAGCGTATATGTTCATTGATATATGCCGTACCGTATGTCGATGACCTTCGTTTGGCAGTGATTCCGTGGTTGCTTCTCATTGGTTGTGGCACTGTAATATCCGTGGTCGGATCTGATTGGCTTTCGACTGGAGTGAAGCGATGTAAAACTCGAATCCGTAAACTGGTTTTTTTACGGTAAAATATTTCTTAACACCTTCTATGTTAGTTACAGCACAAACCTTCGCCCAAAACTGCACAACCTAAAACTGTCTGTAACTATCGTATCAAATGCGTCGGAAATGTACGAATTATACACCACTCACTGTGTTAAATTCGTTCCGGAGAGACAGACAGACAGACGCTTATCAAATAGTAATATAGATATCAGGTGATGAGAGAATCATTACCAATTATATGGAGTGCCGGAAGTATCTTCTTTAGATGTACGTTACAGAAAATGTAAGATATCAGCCTTTTTCAGAATACCATGAGAAATACCAGAATGCCTTATCGGGCGCCATTTTGGTACCGAGCGGGCGCGAAGCGCCCGTGAGGCTTCTCGTCAACTTACTAGACCAGTAAAACGCCTTTTTGGGAGATGACCGAGCGAGCGCGCTCTGGTAAAGCTAACACAGGTGTGGAATATGAAACTGTAAGGGAGCACACGTGGTAGTAACAGTCATTTTAGCCCTCCAGAAAAATTGCCAGGTCTCAATGCATGCCAGCATAAAAAGTAAGTTGCATTAAATTTTTAATGATCTCTTTTCTCAAATCCGCCAAAAGGGAGTACGTCCTGAACCCTGCATGCTTCAGCGTATAAATCATTGCTTAGATTAATACAGCCATTTTTTATCAAGAATCATTTTTGCAAGGATTTTTGTTCATTTCGACGTTCACGTGTGCCAACTGCCACGCGCTGTGGTACCACCTCTATCAGAAGGCACCATACCAAAAACAAAATTGATTTGATGGACCTATCCAATGGTGAAAATTCAAACTCAATTGGAGCAGTGGTTGCAAAGTTATTAGCTTCCGAAAAGCGTCTGTATGGCCGGCTCGGGCCGGGTCGGGCCGGGTTAAATGTAAATGTGTCTAGTAAGTTGACGAAAAACCTCACGGGCGCTTCGTGCCCGCTCGGTATCAAATTTACATTTGACCCGGCCCGACCCGGCCATACATACGCTTTTCGGAAGCTAATAACTTTGCAACCCTTGCTCTGATTGATATCGGGTTTTCGCAATTGGATAGGACCATCAAATCAATTTTGATGTTGTTATAGTGCGTTCTTATAGGGGCGGTACCACAGCGCGTGGCACCCGCAGACGTCGAAATCAACTAAAATCATTCTTTATCAAAAATGGCTTGATTTATCTAAGCATTCGTGTTTGTATACGCTGAACCATGCAACCGCTCGGGACGTACTCCCTTTTGGCGAATTCGAGAAAGGAGATCATGTACAATTTTTGTTTTTTAAAATGTTGGCATGCATGCAGGCCTGACAATTTGTATGGAGCACTAAAAGGACTAAAAGGACTATGTGTTACTACCAGGTGTGCTCCCGTACCGTTTCATTTTTCAACCCTGTTTTGGCTTTACCAGTGCGCGCCCGCTCGGTCATCGCCCAAAAAGGTGTTTCACTGGTTTGAATTACCGTCACTGGTCCTCTTTGTGCTGAACTTTGTGTTTGCTTTGTGCTGAACGAATACATACGTATCAACAACGATTCAACTCTGTGATAATGACATCAGTATTTTCCTGATGCCACTTTTAGTTAGCCTGGCCATTGTGAGACGCTTCATTGTTCACGAGTGTGCTATATGCAATACTCGAACCAAGTCATGTATCATTGTGCAGGTTAGTTAGGGATATAGGTACTGATGGAGACTAATACACGCTTTGAACTCCACACAGCGTAACCACCGATCGCATGTAAAATGTCGTCCTTCGGCAATGAACTGAGAAATATTAACACCTATGCGGGTTTTACACCACCTTGTGCGGTTTGTATTGTTATTATAAGCAGAGTTCGCCATGGGCTGGGCTGGCCCTATGTGCCATGTGCTGGGCTTGGGCTGGGCTTGGGCTGGGCCTGGGCTGGGCCTGGGCTGGGCCTGGGCTGGGCCTGGGCTGGGCCTGGGCTGGGCCTGGGCTGGGCCTGGGCTGGGCCTGGGCTGGGCCTGGGCTGGGCCTGGGCTGGGCCTGGGCTGGGCCTGGGCTGGGCCTGGGCTGGGCCTGGGCTGGGCCTGGGCTGGGCCTGGGCTGGGCCTGGGCTGGGCCTGGGCTGGGCCTGGGCTGGGCCTGTGCTGGGCCTGTGCTGGGCCTGGGCTGGGCCTGGGCTGGGCCTGGGCTGGGCCTGGGCTGGGCCTGGGCTGGGCCTGGGCTGGGCCTGGGCTGGGCCTGGGCTGGGCCTGGGCTGGGCCTGGGCTGGGCCTGGGCTGGGCCTGGGCTGGGCCTGGGCTGGGCCTGGGCTGGGCCTGGGCTGGGCCTGGGCTGGGCCTGGGCTGGGCCTGGGCTGGGCCTGGGCTGGGCCTGGGCTGGGCCTGGGCTGGGCCTGGGCTGGGCCTGGGCTGGGCCTGGGCTGGGCCTGGGCTGGGCCTGGGCTGGGCCTGGGCCTGGGCTGGGCCTGGGCTGGGCCTGGGCCTGGGCTGGGCCTGGGCTGGGCCTGGGCTGGGCCTGGGCTGGGCCTGGGCTGGGCCTGGGCTGGGCCTGGGCTGGGCCTGGGCTGGGCCTGGGCTGGGCCTGGGCTGGGCCTGGGCTGGGCCTGGGCTGGGCCTGGGCTGGGCCTGGGCTGGGCCTGGGCTGGGCCTGGGCTGGGCCTGGGCTGGGCCTGGGCTGGGCCTGGGCTGGGCCTGGGCTGGGCCTGGGCTGGGCCTGGGCTGGGCCTGGGCTGGGCCTGGGCTGGGCCTGGGCTGGGCCTGGGCTGGGCCTGGGCTGGGCCTGGGCTGGGCCTGGGCTGGGCCTGGGCTGGGCCTGGGCTGGGCCTGGGCTGGGCCTGGGCTGGGCCTGGGCTGGGCCTGGGCTGGGCCTGGGCTGGGCCTGGGCTGGGCCTGGGCTGGGCTTGGGCTGGGCCTGGGCTGGGCCTGGGCTGGGCCTGGGCTGGGCCTGGGCTGGGCCTGGGCTGGGCCTGGGCTGGGCCTGGGCTGGGCCTGGGCTGGGCCTGGGCTGGGCCTGGGCTGGGCCTGGGCTGGGCCTGGGCTGGGCCTGGGCTGGGCCTGGGCTGGGCCTGGGCTGGGCCTGGGCTGGGCCTGGGCTGGGCCTGGGCTGGGCCTGGGCTGGGCCTGGGCTGGGCCTGGGCTGGGCCTGGGCTGGGCCTGGGCTGGGCCTGGGCTGGGCCTGGACTGGGCCTGGGCTGAGCCTGGGCTGAGCCTGGGCTGGGCCTGGGCCGGGCCTCAACTTTAAGGAAATCACTGGGCTCTCGATGGGCCTGGGCCTGACAATTTTGAATTAATGCGCGCGTCGCACAAGCTCAGGTCAGAGCCAAAAAAAAAATTATTTTAACCAGCAGTTCACTTACACAGCAACACACTTGATGTGGCCGAAGCTTCTTTTTTTTGTTAGCACAGTTGGTTCATTGTTTCACATTTATAGTATACAAGTAAATATGCTAGGATAATTATTGCAAATTTTGTGAAAATAATGATATGCTTAATCTGAACGGGCCGGACCGGGCCTGGGCCTCAATATTATGAATCTGACCGGGCCTGGTCTGGGCCTGGGTTTGGTGTTGATGGGCCTGGGCCGGGCCGGGCTGGGGGGTTGGTGGGCCCGTGACGAACACTGGTTATAAGCAATTCGCAAATTTGGATATCCTGAGACAAGTCTTGTATTTCGTCTATCGACGCTAAGTGTGGAGATTTGCATGCCTTATAGTGTGAATGGTTTTTTATTCCTACCGCTAGTCATGTGGTTCAAGGTTGAATAAATCCTAAAATCAAAACGTGTGCTTTTTACGAGTTGGCTTGAAATGCTTACGCTTACATAAACGGCTGTAAATGACTTGATAAAGTACTTCAAACTTATATTTGTCCAATTAATTTTAAAATGCAATAGTCTATGCTTAAACAATGATTAATTATCATTATGCGTTGCGAAAAATGTTTAAACGATGTTTTACCGATATTAGTACTTTCCCAGTTTCAACAATGCGATGTGTGCAATGCGATGCAATGCGAAGTGCGATGCGATACATCCCACCTGCCTCCGGTGAAACCTGCTTAAAACCACTACAAGGTGAAATTCAACAAATGATTTGTTGGGCAAAAGATCACTCTTTCGATCATCCATTGTACCCGCTGCAAACCATACAGCCAGGTAAATGGCGGTGTTCTGCGCAGTTGGGCTAAGGCTGTATATGCGGGGCACGGCCTGGGCGGGCACCACAGCAGGGGCCGCGCAGGCCGGAGTGGACACTAGCCGTAACCACTCCCTAACAATACAGACAGGAAAACGGCGCTGTTCTGCTTCGGTGGGCTGAGGCTATATATGCGGGGCAGGGCCTGGGCGGGCACCACAGCAGGGGCCGCGCGGGCCGGAGTGACAGGGCGTGGAGAACTACTGCACGAGGAGCTGCACGTGCAGAAGGTCCCCGCGCCCTGATAGCCACGACATGGATGCCAAACGGGTAAGTTAGTATTAGATTCAGTTTTGAATGATGGGAATATTTGATGGAGATATGAGTTACCAAACTCCTGGCGGCCGATAGCTTACTTGTCTCTTTCTTCGATTGGGCTTCGGCTGATAACACCTTTGTGTGCTTCTGTTGAATGGTTTTTTATGTTAACCTGAATATTGTTTAACAAAATGTTGTTAAATGAGAAGTAACCTTATGCTCATTATAAATGGAAATGTTTCCAAAATATTACAAATGTAATATCAGTCTTCGGAAATCATCAATAGACTCAGGTTCGACTCAGGTTTGTTTAGACAGTTTATTGGTGATGTCCATTGCAGTTTTTTAACATTTTAACACGCGCCCTGAAGGCCTCTGAAAATTACGCGCATTGGATGAGGGGGGGGGGGGGTGGATTCCGCCCCCATCCCTTCGAGCTGGAGTCCTATGGGACGTAGACAAAAACCGAAAACACCGTTCGAAATCCCGTCAAAAACTATTGTGAAACTATTTTTTTCCATTTTTTAGGTCAGGTCAATATTGAGGCTACCAGAGGTCATCAAATATCAGATTTTCCAGTTTTAGGACTTCGCTTCGAACACCCTCAAACATCTCTGGAACTATGATAGCTGAGAATAAACAGAAAGAAAAATCAATCGATAGCTCTTGCAAAATGCAATCGCATTTGGTGTCCTCAAATTTGAGCTCAGGTGAATAGTTTAGGCTCCTGAAGTCATCAAAGATCAGAAAGATGATATTGTTTGGCAAAACAGTTATTCAGCCTGTCGGACTCGGTCCGCCTCGACAAATGCCGCCTGGACCGGGCAGTGTCGGTCCCAGGCGGCGTGGTCGTCGCCGCACCCGGCGCAGCGCTTGGCTGCGGCGGTACACCCGTATTTGGGGTGTCCCTCAGCGCACCGACCACACGTGTGTTGGCGGGCGCAAGGCCATATAAGAGAGGTAGAGTCATCCGGGGATTTTAGCGGCCCAATCGCTCAACATTAGCGTGACATCACTGGAGCAGTGGTCCGACTCGGCTGTCGCCGCACGCGGCTCGGTACGGTGCGAATATTTTGAACGGGATACGGATAGTTGCGCCTAAGGCACGATCCTATTTAAGATTACGTTTACCGCGGATAATTATCCCTCCCTTAATTCATGCTGAGGGGGAGCCGGCCATACGCTGCCCGGTCTGTGTGATGTGCGACTGGCGAGACGGCCATACACTGCACCGGCCTTACTGAGTGGTGAGACGGCCATACGCTGCCCCGGTATGTGTGATGTGCGACTGGCGAGACGGCCATACACTGCCCCGGTCTGTGTGATGTGTGACTGGCGAGACGGCCATACACTGCACCGGTCTGTGTGATGTGCGACTGGCGAGACGGCCATACACTGCACCGGTGTGACTGAGGGGTGAGACGGTCATACACTGTCCTGGTCCGGCTGAGGGGGAGGGGGAGACGCCCATACGCTGCCCCGGTCTGGCTGAGGGGCGAGACGGCCATAAGCGTCTGTGCTCGCAAAGACAAAGCAAATGACATGGGGATAATCATATACATATAATCGTACGTATAAGTCTTGTCGATGACCTGAGGGTGGCCTTTCTTCATAAATGACATCACAGGCACGACAAGGACAGTCACTGGCGTGACGTGGTCTGTCAGAAAAATAAAAGTTCTTGAGCGATTTTAGGCTAATTCTGCACTCACAGTTTCCGAGGTAGGCGCCAAATGTGTCCCAAACGTTCCCGTCTCCACGTCAGCACAGTTTATCACAGTCACGCTGGCTACTTCCGGAAAAATACGAATAATACTATGGAGCGGCCGGGGAGCGCTCCCTAGTCCCTAGCGTAATACAAATAACTGAACACTTACCCAGGCAGCAGACCCACGTGCGAGAACATCCGACTCCGCAGGATGAAGTTTCTTTGTGTGTTTCAGCAGCCAAGGACGATGATAATTTAAGCATGACAAACTACACTCAGCTCCATCCTTGGTGCGATATCCGCACAAAATATCCATTCTAGAGTTAGTTAACTTAGCCTTCCTTGCTTTACTCATGATAAGCAACATTGATCCTTGGAGCACCAAAAATCGATATTATCGCAACACAGACACCACCAACCAGCGCGAGACCAAAATGTCAAAGGAGGGCTTTGTCAGCATTCGGAAAACTTGAATTTGTAGTGCTGGGTACCATAAAAAAACAGACTCTGGAAGTCTTTACGCTTCATTGCGTTACATTCATTTTTTAAATATGGCCTTAGAATAACTTCGAACACATTTTATTACAAGATATTGGAACATTTTGAAGTACAATTTGATGTCCTTTATTCGTATTATGCGTGATACAAAAATATACAACCAGTATCACTCTGTCGATTCATGTTGTCGTTTTTTGCTACAATATTCTCTATCTCGGGTTGGTGTAATTTCCTTAAATGGTACGTTTAAAGTCTCTAGATTTTGCGAGAACCTTGTCATATTTGCCCACTTATGGTGATATTTTCCTCATTTCTCGCTAGCAACTTATTACATTTCAAAATATCTCCAGAAAACATAGATCAACCAGCCGTGAAGATACAAAACAGCCCCATAAATGAACTGACACATAACCTGTCAGGTTTACTGGCAGCCATTTAGTCCTCTGAACGTGACTAAATATAGCAACAGTTATGTTACACGGAAATCGTTGGGACGTGAAGCGTCGACTACAATGCAGATTTGGTGCAGGTTATAAAACGGCATGGCAGATTGTAGACAGCGATTGCGATGCAAATGTGATTGTACTTCACAATCACACTCAGCGGGCGAATGAGACAATGCCTCTGGCATTGTACAAATGCTCAGAATTCGTGACATGCATTAGAAAACAGTTATCAATTGACTCATGTTTTCTTTGTTTTCAGGTACTGCTCGTGATCGCGATATTGGTCTACGTCGGACAAGTTGCAGCCCAGTGTGCCTGCAAGAGAAAATGTTCACAACATGAGGAAGGTGCGGAAAGGTGCCACCTTCCAGACGGGAGCGCAGGGTGGCTGTGCTGCGCGAGGATGGATGTGCGCCTCGGGGGATCTGGAGGAGGGTCAGCAAGTCGACCAGCACCTATCAGATGTTCTCTGCCTAACATACCACATGGAGATGACGATGCAGATGATGATGGAGATGATGATGATGATGATGATAGTGATGATGATGATGATGATGATAATGATAATGGTAATGATGCTGATAAAGATGATGTTGATGATAACGATGACGATGAAGACTTAGATGAAAAATCTCCAAATAACAACAGTAGGTGGAAGAATATAAATGGTGGAGCATCAGGTGGGAACGGTTCCAGCAGCAGAAGCACGCAGAATGCAGAATCCATGAAAGAAACTGAGAAAAGTGAAGGAGCCAAGCGTGGCGGCTCGAGACGCTCAAGTAGCAGTGAAAGGACCAATGGTGAATCTGGCGGAAGGAGAAACGGTCCAGGGAGAAGCACTGAAAGTTCCAGGAGAAGTAGCAAAGACAGTGGAAGAGACAGGGGCGGGTCTGAGAGAGGCAGGAGCTACGAGGAGAGAAGCGGGAGCAGGAGCAGCACGAAGATAAACGGGAGCAACTCTGGGAAAGATAGGAGCAGCAGCAGTGCATCTGGGGAAACTAGTGTGACTGGTACTTGTGTTCCTCCAGTGATGTGCCCACGAAGAGCTTCTAAGTCTGGCCGAACATTCCACTCCGTCTGCAAGCTTCGCGATGGCTCTCCCGGCGTCGTGTGCTCCTTCCCTGACCCTGAGAGTGATAATGAAGGACTTCCACTTGTTCGAGGTTATAGCACTACTCCTGGAAAATGCGTTCCTCTGGTTCAGTGTCCTCGCGTGGCATCTCAACCTCGCCTGCTACTGTACAACTGGTGTCGTCTGCCGGATCACTCTCCTGGCGTCCACTGTTCGTTCCAGGCCACTCAGGCTGACCTCTCCGCACACCACCGCGCCAAACGACAAATTCCAACCACCTCACCCCCGGCTGCAATCCGACCCATGGACACCCGAGTCACCGGCTCTAGGGACTTCTATAGAATTGCACAGCGTGCTACAGTTTTCCTCGACAGCGCAGCGCAGGCTGGGCAGGCGGCAGTCGCGGCACAGAGTGCTGTCGCGGCTCAGGCGCTAACTCCTGAACCTGAGAGTCCAACGGCTCTCACCTTCCTCAACTCTATCTCCACAAACGATGCCCAGGCGATGGGTGTGCGGGCCCAACAGTCCATCTCGACGATCTCCAGTCTGCAGACTCTCTCCAACGGAGGCGTTGAGCGAGTTGAGAGTCTAGGATCGTCCGGAGCCTCCAGCAGCGTCGAGTCCGCTGTGGATTCCGGCATTCCACCGCCTCTGACAACTGTACTTCGCGTACCGGGCTGCATTCCAGAGCCAGAAATCCAATGCAATAATGGCATTTATCGCACCATCACAGGCGAGTGTAACAACCAACGGTTTCCGCGGCTTGGCAGCAACGGGACCGGTTTCAGACGCCTGCTTGAGAATACGTATGACGATAACTTGTCCGCAACGCGTACCAGGGCGTTTCGCGGTGGCCTGCTTCCAAGCGCGAGGAAAATCAGCCAACGGGTGCTGGATACAATGTCGAACGAACTGCGCGACTTCACACTATCTCTGATGCAGTTTTCCCAGTTCGTCGACCATGACCTTACGCATGCACTGTTGACTCGACTCCCAGACAACGGCAATATAGAGTGCTGCCTAGACAACGGCCAAACTTTCCCAAACACCTCACTGCACCCGGCATGCATTCCGATTCGGATTCCGAGTAACGACCCATTCTACAGCCAGTTTGGTCAGCGTTGCATGAGCGTTGTCCGCTCCCTTAATGCGCCAGAGCCTCTTTGCATCGGTCGACCGGCTAACCCCCTAAACGAGCTAACTGCCTTTCTCGATTCGTCCAACGTCTATGGCAGTACGGATGAGAATCACGTCTCTCTGAGATCCTGGAAGGACGGACTGATGCTCACCAGCGCCAATCATCTCCTCCCGCGCATCAATCGCGGATGTCGCCCCTCCGCCGGTGTGTGCTTCCGAGCTGGTGACTCCCGCGTCAACGAGCAGAGTGGCTTGGTCATCATGCATACTGTCTTTGTGCGCGAACATAACCGCATCGCTCGTCACTTGCTTCAACGACATCCCTACTGGAACGATGAGCGGCTCTTCCAGGAGGCTCGTCGCATCCTCAACGCCGAATGGCAACACATCACATACAACGAATGGTTGCCGATTGTCGTTGGGTTCGACTACGCCGATAAGTATGATCTCCTGCCGCTGCAGAAAGGGTTTTCGGACTCGTACGATCCCGAAATCGACCCATCGATTTCCAATGGGTTCGCCAGCGCAGCGTTCCGTTTTGGTCATAGTATGGTGAGAGATATGTACGATCTCATTAACGCAGATGGACAGGTGTTCCAAACACTCAACCTCACCAGAACCTTCTTCGATCCGACTGTCATTACGCAGAGCCTCGTCGGTCACGCGAGAACACTGGTCGAGCGAAGATCGGAGACATTCGACACGAGCATGGCAGTTGGATTGCACGAGCAGCTCTTCACGACAAACTTTATCTACGGGTTCGATCTTCTGGCGTTCAACATCCAGCGAGGACGCGACCACGGTACTCCGACTTACGCCCAAGCGTTGAAGGCTTGTGGACTCGGCGATGTTGTTCACTGGGGTGACTTGTACCGTGTCATGTCTCCGGAAGCAATCGACAAGCTGCGCTCCGTATACTTCGACCTTCGTGACGTGGACCTCTTCATCGGAGGCGTTGCTGAAGAACTTGCTCTAGGCGCGCAGGTTGGACCCACGTTCCAGTGTCTGATTGGTGAGCAGTTCCACAGCCTCCGCTTCGGCGATCGCTTCTTCTACGACAATGGGAAACTCCCGCACAGTTTCTCGAAGAGGCAGCTGCGTGAGATTCGGAAGAGTAGTTTGGCGAGGATTATGTGTGACACACTCGGTCCAGACTTTGGGAACGACTTCACCCGTGTGCAGCCGCTGGCCTTCTTGACCACCCTGGGTGTGAATGAAGTAGTTGATTGTAGCGCCTTGGCGATCCCAACCGTGAACCTAGACAAGTTCTAGTGATATGGTATGTAACAGCTCTACGTTACTGCCAGCAGAAGTCTAAAGGCTGAAACACAGTCTTTACGCAGCTGCAGAAAACGCGTGCGGGTGCCTGCGGGCGCCCATTCAAATACATGGGTACATTTTAGCATTTATTTTTTCTTCCCGCAGCGTCGCGCATCGTGCAGTTGTAACCTCCGTGCAATGCATTTGAATAGGCACCCGCATCCACTTCGCGCTGCTGCGCGAAGACTGCGTTTCAGCCTTAAGAGTTGTATATCACCAAGATCATATATGTTGTAATCACTCTGTTTTCGTAATATTTTGACTCTCAGTTGCGTTCATTTTGTGGTGGTGTCATGGCTTTTCAATTAATAAAATGTATCCTCGTAATAATGTTGTCATGGAAAGCGAAACCTGCAACCTGTAGTAGAGTACACGTCGAAAACAACCTGCAACCTGTAGTAGAGTACACGTCGAAAATACCTGCAACCTGTAGTAGAGTGCACGTCGAAAATACCCAGAGCCAAGCGTTTTCTTGGTCAATGTGTCATTTCAAGCTTACTAAGGCCGACCTTTGGTCAGTGTGGGTCTACCAGAGTACGAAACGGATTCATTTGAAAAGATCCAATCCGATCCGAATCCGTAAGCCTCTGATCCAGTCCGATTCGAATACGTAAGCCTCTGATCCAGTCCGATTCGAATCCGTAAGCTTCTGATCCAGTCCGATCCGAATCCGTATGCCTCTGATCCAATCCGATCCGAATCCGTAAGCCTCTGATCCAGTCCGATTCGAATCCGTAAGCCTCTGATCCAGTCCGATTTGAATCCGTAAGCCTCTGATCCAGTCCGATCCGAATCCGTAAGCCTCTGATCCAGTCCGATCCGAATCCGTAAGCCTCTGATCAAGTCTGATCCGAATCCGTAAGGCTCTGGTCCAGTCCGATTCGAATCCGTAAGCTTCTGATCCAGTCCGATCAGAATCCGTAAGCCTCTGATCCAGTTCGATCCGAATCCGTAAGCCTCTGATCCTGATCCAATCCAATCCGACAGATGAATCATAAGCTGAACCGGTCCAATCCGATCCGGTAGCAATATAGTTCAAAGTTCGCAGACGAATTTAACACGCGCACGGCCTCTGCGCCAAACACGAACGGCCGAACGGTTGATTTCAGCCCCCTCCCCCCCCTAATATCTCGAAAACCACGCAACGTAGCGACAAGTGGAAAACGGAGGTAAATAACTCGATACAAGCTGCATCGAAAGTATATCAGTCTTGTGTTATGTCAGGTCAATATTGAGGTCACCAGAGGTCATCAAGGGTCAGATTTTCCAGTTTTAGAACTTCGCTTCGGAAACCTCTAGATATCACAGGAACTATGATAGATAGGAACAAACGGAAAAAAGCAATGGAAAGCTCTTGAAAAAAAAAATGCCTAAGGTGTCCTCAAATTTTTATTCAGGCCAAGAGTTTAAGCTTCAGAGGTCATCAAAGGTCAAAAAGGCTATTTTTTGGCAAAGCAGTTTTTCTAAATACAATTTTACCTAATTAAGATAGGGAAATAATGTTGACGCCATCGCGTTTTTCTCTTCAAAATGCTTCGAATCATATGCATGTTGCCTAGGTTAGGTCAACATGTAAATTTGACCTCAGGTTAAGGTCACGTGGTGATCCAAGTAGATGGAGTAGCATATTGGGAAACGTGTCTCGATGAGATAAATACATTGGTACAGGTTTCGCTTCTCTATCTTCATTCTGTCGGGAGTTATATACAAAAAAAGTGTTTGGGGACCTCGGATGGCCTCGGGTGACCCTGTCGGGGTCACTGAACAAAAATGTCACCAGGGTCATCATGAATGGCCTATAATAACATGATCCAGAAGGAATTGGGCTGATATCATGTGTATGCTCGGACTGGGATGCATTTGAATATTCCCCATTGACTTTTAATGGGAGGTCACGAAATTGACCCGACCTAAGGTCACGGGTATCACAAATCTGAGATACACGAATTTTGGGCAGCTATGGTCTTATGAAATCCTGTAAGTTTGAAACCGATCGGCCACCAACTGTGGCTGTGGTATGACCGCACACTTTTTTGACTGAGGTCACGTGACCTTGCCTAGTGACCTGACCTCAGATGATCCGAGGTAATTTTTCTTGGACTATGTGGGTAATTAATGTCCAAGCGGATGTGCCAAATTTTGCGCCGTTTTTCCGCTATTCAGGAAAACCGGAGGGGGGCGGAAATCCCCCCCCCCCGGCCGTGCGCGTGTTAAAGAGCTAACAGAAAAAAAGGACATTAGTAGGTTCATTTCCATTTCTCGTATCAGCAATCATCAACAAGGACACAAAACCTTGACACGGACACAACAACTAGCAAAATCTGAGTTGACAAATAGTGCATGGTGGCATATTATGCAATGACAGGAACTAGAGATGCCCCTTTTCATCCCTGTGGCTTCCCGCCTCGCCACGCAACCCCTCTTCAACTACCCGCCATTACCCACCATTACCCTACCCACCATTACCCGCTTACCCATATAAGCACTTACCCATATTACCCGCTTACCCATATAAGCTGCCAGTTACCCGCTGAAACCCGCAAAGGAATTTGCAATTTCTAGAAGTTCTAGGATACAAATATTTAATAATGAAAACATATTTTTCAGTAACATTCAAAGCTATTAAACATCTGTAGTCACTAAAACAAGTAAGCAGAATATATAACATCACGTCAAGGGCCTAATAGATTTAGAAATGCCTGAAAAGTATCATGTCGGGTCAAAGTAGGCGAGGACTAACTCCTGACAGCTTACACACTATTGATCAGCCTATGTACCAATATTATAGATAAAGGTGTGCATAAACTGCACACTACAGCAATAGCTGTTTCTTGCAATACAAATCAGGAAGTAAGCACATGGGCCATCCTCACTGATTTTTCAAGACGAATCATACATCAATATTCAATACAAGACAACTGAGTTAAGATTGGTATAAGTGCATGAGAACTTGTACCTGACCATTTTGGAAAATATTGGAAGATATGGTTTAGCTAATCAAAACTATACATGCGTAATGTCCTGCATTTCAATCTGCACCAATCTTCACCAATCTCTGCCCATAGATTAGCACTGATTTCACAACGTCTCTGATGCGTCACAAATGGTGCTGATGAAATAGAAAACAGCTGATGAAATAGTGAACAGCTGATAAAATAGTCAGGGGTGAAAAACAGCTCCGACTCGCCAACGTACGTCAGTGACAGCAAAAGGTACGGTGAGACAGGAAACCGCCTACGGATTCATGGATTTTCAGAGACATGAATTCTAAAATATGAAAACTTAGATAACATTCCTACTCACTTTGACTCAGTAAGATATCAAGCATAACCCATCTCACATACCTGGCTGTTGAATTAGTAAGTATTTAAATTTAGCTGCAGCATCCATCGACCTCCGACATTCCTGCTGGCCTTTGGAAGCGCCACCCGAGTCGTGAGTTTGTCGGTGGGTCTGGTGGGTCTGCGACAATTGTGGTGCTGCTACATGAGACAGCGACAATTGCGGTGCTTGGGTCTGTGGTTCTGTGCTTCTTTCTATCCCTTCGACATTACAATAACGTCACTGGTTTTGATACCCGATTTGATTGTATTTTAACATCAAATTACGTTAATTATATCATTTTTTAGTTAATTACACACTGTATAACTGCTAGTTACGTGTTCCTCCAGCTAACATATCATTGTTGTGAGAGAATAGGCCAGCAGCTGGGGCCCTGGGCACCCACCTATAAGGACTGTATGAAAGTAAAGACTCGCCCAATGGATCGTTAGTCCCTCAATACTTGAAGTGTCTTACGCATTTCGCTAACAAGTGAACCATTTGAACTGACAGGACAAGATCTTTGATTGAATTTGTGTGGAGCTCAGCCTTGGTTTGGACCTTCAGCGGTGGGTACTGGGTATTTGATAGGGTGCTATCGGTGTCACAGGGGTAATAAGTGCTTATTACTTTCATTTTGTCTATCTCGATAGCTTGATTGCGAAAAGCTGAAGATGGGTAAAGCTAAAAAGAAAACAACTAGTTGAGGAAGAAGCAAAGCTCCCGACAGGCGGCATCAAGCTTGTGGCCGCTGTCCATACGAGGGCTAGTACAAGAATGTAAAGCGACATAAGCTTGATGACAATACCAGGTAATACAATTTATGTTTGCTTTGCCATACATTGTGTTACATTCCCTTAGAATTGTGTAATTGAAATATGTTCAGAAAAGTTTGTCAGTGTCATCCAGTATTTGGTGTAAATATCCACCCGTCATATTATGTTTCACTTAATATTCACAACAGAATTGTGACTGGATCCCAAAGTTGGATCTGGGATCCCAGTGGATCAATCAGCATGAAATGCACAAAGGTATTGGATCCCAGTGGATCCCTCTGCGTATCCTCCTGGATCCTTCTGGCGTAAATCACAGATCCCACGGCATAAAATGTATCAGGATCTGGGATCTTTGTGGATCCCTCAGCTTATTGTGTGCCTGTATCTGGTGTCCCATGTGGATCTTGGGACACAGAGATCTGGATCTCAGCTGGATCCCAGTATCTAGGCACATGTCTGGGCCTACCATATTGAAAAATATTTATGCCAAATGGTCTGATAGCACCCCCAGGGTCGTTTCTCCCTTGTGGGTAAACCTTATTAGTAAAGGAATGCTATCTGTCCGTTTGTCGGTGGGTCTGGTGGGTTTGCGACAATTGTGGTGCTGCTACACGAGACAGCGACAATTGCGGTGCTTGGGCCTCTGGTTCTGTGCTTCTTTCTATCCCTTCGACATTACAATGACGTCACTGGTTTTCATAGCTGATTTGATTGTATTTTAACATCAAATTCCGTTAATTATACCACTTTTTAGTTAATTACATACTGTATAACTGCTAGTTACGTGTTCCTCCAGCTAACATATCATTGTTGTGAGAGAATAGGCCAGCAGCTGGGGCCCTGGGCACCCACCTATAAGGACTGTATGTATGTAGTCCAGACTTATGCCTCGATCCTGAAGTTGGATCTGGGATCCCAGTGGATCCCTTGGCATAAAATGCATGCATATCTGGGACCCTCCTGGGGCCCTCGGCATACATTTTAGACCCCACGGCATACAATATATCAGGATCTGGGATCTTTGTGGATCCCTCTGGATATTGTGTACCTGGATCTGGTGTCCCATGTGGATCCCAGGACATATATTGTTTAGTCACTGAGACAATATAAAACCTGACTTTTAGAGTAATTGGCCATAAGAGCGCGAAAAATGGAAGTGAGTCAGCCTGGCTCTTTGTAGGTGCCAGCTTCAAGGTTTTTCCACCTCTGCAAATAGTGAACAGCTGATGAAATAGTGACGTTAAACAGAAAATGTATATGTTTTGTAAGCTAAATATGAAACCAAAATATAACTATCCAAACAAAACTTGTTTCACAGTTCAAGAAATAAAACTAAGTTAGCAAATATTTCGACATATTTCGTATAGCCCAAATCAAACATATTGACCTCCGATTTTGCTCCCACTTTCTGGACTCAAATGTGATGTTCTTTGGATGTGCACGGAACCCCTCTGCCAAGGATATGGAGGCAATGCTTACGTCACGATCTCACCTGATCACTACGGACACATGTCGCAAAGAACACAACAGTTGTCGCATCTGCGCAGGAGTTGTGTTTCGTGAGAATGAGATGGAATGTATCTTGTTTGCGCTGAGACTGAGCTTTGAGGGCCTACAAGTGAGATGAATTTTCAGTTTGTATATGCCTATTGCCTGGAGCTGTATTTCAAAAGGTTATTCAACAGATCTAAGGTGGCGAAAACTATGTGTGAGGTTAATCATGATGAGAATGCAAATAACCGGTAACCTCATAATAAGTAAGTAAATAAATCAATTAAGGCTGAAATTATATTCTTGGATATTTCGCTATTGAAGCTTCGTCAGCAATGAACAATGATATGACAAAATAACAAGGCACAGTGGAGAACAACAATCACATGCATTCAATTATAGGTCACCGACATTTTGACATCCTGCAGAAAATATACATGCATATACACTAGGGCGTTTAAAAAAATTGAAAGTTTGAAATTATAATGGGATCATCTATCGTTTGGTGGCACTTGATGAACAGTCTCCAATTATATAATTTCGATCAAATCCAAGAATATTTAGGGGCCCCGCAAGACCGTCAAGTTTCATATATGTAACCGGACAGTGCCTCGTTCCAATTTGGTGGTCGACGATTCATAAAAAAAATATGCAGCAAATAAGCGTGTTTTTAGAACATCTGAAATTTCAGATCACAGAATGTAGTGGAACAACATATTTGTTTGCCAAAATAGGTAGGTAAATTCAATTAAATATACCCAATCCCATATTCGAGCATTCCCAGAACTTGTCTGCAAAGCATCGACACTAAATTCGACCTGCAGAGGAATGTATTCTTCTTTCCGATTGCTGGCTTGGCTTGGGCATTCAGCAACTTAAAAACACGCGACAAAACGTGACAAGTAACATAGGTGCGGTACGTTCAGTTTGGGTTCAGGGGTGGACCCGGCGGTGGGCCACGATGATCGGCAGCAAATACTGTTTGTGTGTTTGTTCGAACATGCTCTTGATAAGGGCGGTTTATAAATATTTTACGTCTTCCGATTCCTGGCTTCATTTGTGCATTGAACAGCGTAGGAGAACGCAACAAAACATGGGAAGTAGCATAAGTAAGCAGGTTACGGGCGGGGTTCCGTTGATGTATTAGCACATTGTACAATGCACATTTACAGTTCAGGCCGGCTTCAGGCCGAGATCAGGGGTTGAGCCGGCGATGGTCCTGGACGACCTGCAGCAGACAGTGGCGTATTTATAAATCTGTCAAGGGGTGGGGAAGCCCTCAAGAGAGCGCCAAACTCCCACATGAGGGCGCCGTCAGCGAAAGGTGTTGTTGAGCGGGGGGGGGGGGTAATAATAATAAAAAACAATAGCAAAGAAGTTAATGAAAATAATTTATACAATAAATCTATAACTTAAAGTAGGTAGCTGTTTTTCCACTTGATGATATTCTCGAATATTTTTTAACCATGGAATTCGTGGAATTGACCAGGATTTCTGAGAAAATAAAAACAAAATTTATCAAACAAAAGACACAAAATCAAAATTATGTCAATAAAGAGGAATCCATGTCTTTTCCATTCATGAATGGGGCAGAGCAAAACTGAGGAGTGCTCGCGATGAAGCACAACACCTCAGCTAAATAAGTGGGTGGAAAACAGACAATTTTGCACTCGGGCCAGTCGAAATCCACCCACCCTGTTCCCCGGCTTCACAAAATCAACCCTGCCCGTTTCCCTGGTCTGCCAAAGTCCCAGGCATGCAGAACTCCGCCCTGCCCCGCACACAGGTTTGTCCAAATCAGCCCCGTCTCCACCCACGAGGTCTGCCGAAATTCACCCTGCTCCTGTTCTCTCAGCCTTCAAAAATTAACCCAGCGGCACCTGACCTGAGGGTGGCACCTTGTCTGAGGGCGGCACCTGACCTGAGGGCTGCACCTCGTCTGAGGGCGGCACCTGACCTGAGGGTGGCACCTTGTCTGAGGGCGGCACCTGACCTGAGGGCGGTACCTGGTCTGAGGGCGGCACCTGACCTGAGGGTGGCACCTTGTCTGAGGGCGGCACCTGACCTGAGGGCGGTACCTGGTCTGAGGGCGGCACCTGACCTGAGGGTGGCACCTTGTCTGAGGGCGGCACCTGACCTGAGGGCGGTACCTGGTCTGAGGGCGGCACCTGACCTGAGGGCTGCATCTTGTCTGAGGGCGGCACCTGACCTGAGGGCTTCACCTTGTCTGAGGGCGGCACCTGACCTGAGGGCGGTACCTGGTCTGAGGGCGGCACCTGACCTGAGGGTGGCACCTCGTCTGAGGGCGGCACCTGACCTGAGGGCTGCACCTCGTCTGAGGGCGGCACCTTGCCAGAGGGCTGCACCTTGTCTGAGGGTGGCACCTGACCTGAGGGCTGCACCTTGTCTGAGGGCGGCACCTTGTCTGAGGGCGGCACCTCGTCTGAGGGCGGCACCTGACCTGAGGGCGGTACCTGGTCTGAGGGCGGCACCTGACCTGAGGGTGGCACCTTGTCTGAGGGCGGCACCTGACCTGAGGGCGGTACCTGGTCTGAGGGCGGCACCTGACCTGAGGGCTGCACCTTGTCTGAGGGCGGCACCTAACCTGAGGGCTGCACCTTGTCTGAGGGCGGCACCTGACCTGAGGGCGGTACCTGGTCTGAGGGCGGCACCTGACCTGAGGGTGGCACCTCGCCTGAGGGCGGCACCTGACCTGAGGGCTGCACCTCGTCTGAGGGCGGCACCTTGCCAGAGGGCTTCACCTTGTCTGAGGGCGGCACCTGACCTGAGGGCTGCACCTTGTCTGAGGGCGGCACCTTGTCTGAGGGCAGCACCTCGTCTGAGGGCGGCACCTGACCTGAGGGCTGCACCTGACCTGAGGGTGGCACCTCGTCTGAGGGCGGCACCTGACCTGAGGGCTGCACCTTGTCTGAGGGCGGCACCTTGCCAGAGGGCAGCACCTGTTCTAAGGGCGGTACCTCGTCTGAGGGCGTCACCTGGTATGGTCTGAGGACATCACCTGGTATGGTCTGAGGACGGCCGGCGCCACCTAACCTGCGGGCGGCACCTCATTTGAGGACGGCACCTAGGCCACTCCAGGCCGCTCTCTTTAGCCGCCCCTGTAGAAGGAAGGGCGCCTGTCGGCATTCCAGGCGCCCTACTACGCGGGCCAGAGGCCGGAGGGCGGAGGGCAACACCTGGCCTGTTGGTTGGACCGGAGGGCGGCACCTGGCCTGAGGGCGGCACCTGGTATAAGGGCGGTACCTGGCCTGTGGGAGGCACCTGGCCTGAGGGAGGCACCTGGTCTGAGGGCGGCACCTGACCTGAGGGCGGTACCTGGTCTGAGGGCGACACCTGACCCCTTAAATATGCCCCTGTGGCTGGCCCCCGCAACACTGACTGCCCTCCCCCCCCCCACAAAAAAAAACTTCGCTTCCCCCACTCAAAGAGGGGAGTGAGCGAACACCACTGAAAATAAAACTACAGAATCAGCATTGCAATCGCATCGAAACTGGTTACGTGAGTTTTGGACCTTCACCAATTCGTGAAAATAAGGATGCGGGCTTGCAGTACTCCTATGGTGAATACATCATGATCGTTCCGTAACCCGGTTCAAATTTCTGTTTTATAGAAGAAAGCGTAATCCTTTCAATTATTTCGTCATTTGAAATAGGGAATGTTAACAAATATATTAATTTGTAGTGCAAATACAGTTTTGTAAAACGTTGACCCCGGTAATCGAACGAGGTGCTGACCGGTTACATAGGAGAAACTTTGACGGACTTGCGGGACCCCTAAATATTCTTCGATGTGTGTGAAATTGTATATTTGGAACTTGCTTATCAAGCGTCACCAAAAGATGATGATCCCATGATAATTTCAAACATTCATTTTGTAAACGACCTATTATACTATCATATGCACTCATACATACATATTAAATATACATATATCCATAACATCTATACATCTACTATATAAATGGCTAATTCAAACCGTTCCAACGCCATAAACTCGAAAACCCTTGGCGATGGACCCAAAACCCATACATTCTCTGAATCAGCATGATGGCAGGCATGTCAGTGTATCACTACCATTCAGATCGGACCTATATATATTTTCAAGCAAATTATGAAAGCGTGGAATTTATATTGATTGCAGTGATATTTGTATTTAGTGGGCCCGAATTTCTTCATATGTTGCGCTTTTCTGACATTCATTATGAGCCATACGAAAACAACACGCTGGCGGCCTAGGGTTGTGTGTTCAGTGTTGAATCGTAGGTACCTACCTTGGTTGAATATTATTAATCCTGGCGATCCTAGCCCAAATGCATATTAGTGTGACTGAAGTGGAATTTGTTTTCAAGTAAATTGTGAAAGAGTGAAATATGTTAAGAACAAGGGCTGTGTGTTCAGTAGTGTTCAGTATTAGTTTTCAAGGTTGTGTGTTCAGTGTTGAATCAAGGTGTCTGGGGTAATGTCTAGGGTTGTGTGCCAGTATTATTTGGCTGTGTGCTATTCTGATAGCATGAAAAGTCCAATCTTTCAGTTTACCCTACCTCAACAACAACAGCAACAGCAGCAACTAAGCCAGCAACAACAACAACAGTTTACCCTACCAGTCTGCAGTGGTGTGGAATTTGTTAAGACCAACACACTATAGTGCGTTGTTCTTAACAAATTCCACACCACTGAAGACTGGTAGGGTAAACTGTTGTTGTTGCTGGCTTAGGGCGCGTAGCCGTGAGGTAGGGTAAACTGAAAGATTGGACTTGTCATGCTATCAGAATAACACACAACAAAATAACCCTATAGAGTTGTATGAAAAGTCCAATCTTTCAGTTTATCCTGCCAGACATGCAAAGCGTTGAATTTGAATTGAATTTGGTAAGTTGAATTTGGTAAGAACAACACAACAAGTGTTAGTTTTCAAGTAAATTGTGGAAGTCTTCAGTGATGTTCAGCATGTTAGTTTTAAGAACAGTGTTCCGTGGTGAATTAGTTTTAAGAACAGTGTTCAGTGTTGAATCAAGATGTCCGGGGTAATGTCAGTTTACATTTGTTTAAGCGTGGAATTTTACCCAAATTCCACGCTTAAACAACTGTCTGGTAGGGTAAACTGAACATTACCCCGGACACCTTGATTCAACATTGAACATTTCACAATGTACTTGAAAAACAAATTCCACGCTTAAACAAATGTCTGGTATCTAAGGGGTCCTTCCGACCTGGCAGGGGACTGCGCTGGCTGCTTTGTCGCCTTGCGACATGCTCTGAGGGCCCTCCGACCTGCCCCGGGGCCCCTCCTTGCTGACTAGGGGCTCATTCGGCATGTTCAGTAGCCCTTCTGACCCATCTAGGGGCCTTTTCGGTCTGGTCAGGGGACACTCTGACCTGCACAGGGGCCCTTTTAACTTCCCAGGGGTCCTCTGGTCTGTCCAGGGGCTCTCCAACCTCCTCAGGGGCCCTTATGACCTGGCAAGGGACTGCGCTGGTCGCTTTGTCACCCTACCGACATGCTCAGGGGCCTCTCGACCTGCCCAGGGGCCTCTCTGCGCTGGCTAGGGGCCCATTAGACGTGTTCAGGGGGCCCTCTGACCCGCTGGGGGCCCTTTCGGTCTGGCCAGGGGCCCCTCTGACATGCACAGTGCTCTTTTGAACGTCCAAGGGCCCTCTGGTCTTTCAGAGAGGGCCCTGGTGGCCCTAAAGGGCCTCTGATGTGCTCTAAACTCTCTAAAGACCACGCTTTGCGTGGTAAAGAGCCCATGATACCGCGCTTCGCGCGGTCTCGTCGGCCCTTTTCGGCTCGCGCAGCGCGCTGAAAAGGGCCCTCCTGGCCTCCAGGGGGGGGGGGGGGGGGGGGGGGGCGCCGCCCCCCCCCCCCCCCCTTGGCCACGTGCCTGCATGGTCCAAGCTATACATTCTTATAGGCTTCATAGCAATGCCTTTTTATTTTTATTTTTGAAATTTTCTTATCTCTTTTAGGAAATATTGTAAAACATTGGTAGGGCCCAAAGAGGCATTGGTAGGGCCCAAATAAACATTGGTAGGCCCTACCAGGCCTATAGAAAACGATGCCCCTGCCCCCCCCCATATCCGCTGAAACTGGCGATGAAAAATGGGTGCTGATTGCGAAAAATAACTTCTTGCGAATGAAATAAATCGTTCTTTTTTGCCTCGTTCGTGTCTCTTCTATTTGGTAGCATTTTGGTAGCAGTTGGGAAAGTGCCGCGTGCATATTTGGAAATGTCAAATACAAAATCCAGAGCCATCATACTTAACCAGGCATTGACTGGGGTTTCAGGAGAACGCCATTGACTGGGGGGGGGTCGCATTAAACGCCCCCTGGTTATCTTCCGAACTAATGATCACAGCGAGACGCGCAAGGCAGCAATCTAAAAATATAAATAAGACGAATATCAATCATGCTCAAAATTGTCAAAGTGAGGTCAAATGTCAGGTCACGGTCAGGTCAAAGGTCAAAATCGGCGTATTGAGTTTATGGACCATACTTTCCATCCAAAGCCTTCGATTGCGACCAGTTTCACCCAAAGTGGTGCCAAATATATGATACATATCCCGCATGAGCTAAAGTTAGGTTGTTGGCCAAGGTCAAGGTCAGGTCACAAAAGGTCACTATGCTCAAAATAACTACGAAAGTCATGCTACACATGTTTTAAGAGTTATGTTCTACGTATAATTCGATAGTGATAGTCATTTTACCACCTGACTTCATTTACGTGAAGTAAATGTCAATTTCAGGTCAAGTTCAGGTCACCGATGGTCAACATTTTAAATTGTTAAATCTAAACAAAAAATGCATGTTGCTAAACCAGTTTTGCATCATAAATACAGTGGTGGCATTTATCTGTCTGTATCTAGTCAATAAAAGCAAACAAACGCAATTTCAAAATATGACTTCATAAGTTACCCATACTTTAGATGTCATAAGTCAGTCAAAATGGAGATATCAGTTTACAATTTGGCATGGTAGTTGCCTTGGCATGGTTCTCTGACAAATCTTCCGTTTAAAAAAAAAAAAAAAATTGTAGAAAATTCTGATTTTGTGACAATTTTCCCCCAAAAAGATTTTTTTAGTTTTTGGGAGTCAAAAACCAAAACTTTCCAAATTCTGAGATAGACACTTTTTAGCCGTTGCAATTTGCTATCTTTTGGCGTTTTTCGATTGTATTTTGCTTCAAATGAGGCATTTGTTCGACTTGACCCCCCCCCCCCCCCTCAGACTTCGCAAAGCTTAGCTGATTTTGGTGTAGAACTCGTGTGTAGTGACGTCACTAAATTCGCTATAACTCGAAACAATTTCGACGATTTATTTTTATTTTTGCACACAAGACGTAACAATGATTTATAAGAGGGTACCCGAAGTTTTACGTTGATAGTGCTATTAGTTTTTCAGCTATTGCGAAAATTCATCAGGGGGGGGGGGCGTTAAACCCTCCCCTATTCAATGGCGTGTTAAGTATCCATAAGCCATCCAAAACTAAAGATATTGCTGTGAAATTCGGTTTGGGTATTGTCCATACTTCGTTCTCCAATATATATTCCGGTTTTTGAATATGTTTGGAAATTTTGATTTTTTTTCTCTCCAAAAATAAGTTTTTCATCAAATCATATCAAACATCAAATTACATTAACCCGCTATTAGCCGTTTTCACGAAGGATTTTGCGTTTGAGGCGATTGGAACGTTTTTGGCGCTTGCGGCGATTGCGGCGATTGGGGCGTTTGGAGTAAATGGGTCTATAGCTCGTCAGAACACGGCTTTTCCCGATGATTTTTGTTATCAATCGCAACTTTATGAACTAATGCATTTTTCTGGAAATTCCATTTTAACGATAACACCATAGTTTACTTGAAATTAACAAATTAATCTTAAACTATCTCTGGTGTTGCCAGATGGCTGTGGTAGTTTGGGGCGCTTGGTGCGACTCCATCTTGCTCGAATCCCTGAAGTGCGGGTTTCGGGAAATGGTTATATTTTGCGGCGACATGGTTTTCAGGAATAATAGCTTATTTCAACGAAAACTAGATGAATTAGTCTATTCATATTTTCAGTCATATTCACTTTTGAAAGCAAGGATTAATGATAATTAGTGATTTCGTTTTGATCATTTGTTGCAAGATGAGGGATGAGCTGGGTCCGGCTCTGCGCTTGCTCTGTGCAGGCGCCGCCGCCCGGTCACCATGGCGACGGGCCGGCTTGTCGCCTGACGTCACGTTGCACACGTGTCTCCGGCGCCGGCCGGCTGGTCACCATGGCGACCAGCCGGCCGGTCGCCTGACGTCACGTTGCGCATGTGCAGAGCCGTGGTCTGCGCCCAGCAATGGCGTCCGTTCGATCTAGAGTAGCCATTTTTGACTTCAATACTAGTGGCTGCAGAAAGCAGACTGGTTATTGATTCAACTTTTTTGGAACGATTCAATCATGATTCATTTTGGAATCTGAATGATTTAATCACCGTTCGATTCACGGATACAATTTTGAGAATTGATTCATTCTGATTCAAAGATTTTTTAAAAAAAATATTGATTCACGTTTGATTCAACTTTTGAATATATGAGGTGAATTATGTAAAATCAATAAAAATGGAAACGGTCCCGGGGCCCCGATCCCCGTTGAGGCAGCTCCCGGGATACGGGGACCCGCCGTGACCCTCCCGGGCTCGGGCGCCTGGCGACTGCCGGTGCGCCGACCCGGGAGCTTGCCCCGCCGGAGAGCCTGGAGCCGGGACCCAGTAGAGCTTGCTCCTGGGTCCCGGGCGCCGGCCCTCCCCCCGTGCCTGGAGCCCGGCGGTGCCATGGCGCCAGCGCGGGGGGTCCCAGCGGGGCCCGGATGGGGCGTCCCTGCCCCGCCCCTCTGATAGGGAGCGCCGGGGCAGTTACGTTTGAGAAAGAATGTCTCGTTGTTCTAAGCTCACGACAGGAGAAATGGGCCTACGTGCCCCCCTACGCAGGGCCTGCTACCATTCTTGGTTTACGGAGAAATGGGCCTGCGTGCCCCCCTATGTAAGGGCCTATCGGAACCACATGTTTAGAAATTGCATTGCTCACACTTATCGTTTCATAAAGCTCAGTCTTCCGCGTGACGTCATGTCACGTGACTGTGACGTCATAGCGTCGGCCAATCACAGCGCCGGGGCCCGGGCGCACGCGGGAAACGTGCGGCAGACAGGCCATTCGTCCTGCAGCGCCCGGGCCGGCCGGCCGCGTGTCCGACTCGGAACGATTTGTGCCTCAGCACTGGTGTGCGAGTGAGAACCAATACAAAAAAAATGGACGATCTCAGCGGGATGGAGTGACGTTGAAATAAGGCATGTCTATGCTTTTGACATTTGATTGCATTTTCATCATAATGTTAGATTTCTTTGCCATTAATATCTTCAGTTTTCCCCTAACTGTCAATTGCGTATTTTATTTAATCAAAGCTGATTATCTAGTATACCACCAGCCTCTTGTGGGGGTGTTTTCGGTATGTTTTGTAGAAGGAGCTAGCACATCCCAAAATTGCCAGATTTGCTCATGAATTTGAATATTCAAAGCAAACTAATGGTAAATATTGCATTGTAAGAGCATATACTCATACATTAATTCATAAAATTGTGATTGATACCAAAAATCACCAGAAAAGCCGTGTTCTTACGAGCTATAGACCCATTTACCCCAATCGCCCCAAACACCCAAACGCCCCAATCGCCCCAAACGCAAAATCCTTCGTGAAAACGGCTAA
Organism: Chirona hameri; assembly: GCA_036785665.1. Lineage (NCBI taxonomy): Eukaryota > Metazoa > Arthropoda > Thecostraca > Balanomorpha > Balanidae > Chirona > Chirona hameri. The sequence continues at coordinate 27,278 of JAXIVJ010010116.1, forward strand.
TGGCTATGAGTGGTAGAGTAGGCCGCCCCGATCAGACTTAATGGCTATGAGCGGTAGGGTAGGCCGTCCTGATCGGACTTAATGGATCATAATTGCTGTAAAGGTTAGGTCAGGTTTGATTATGTTCATATTGTTCCAGTGACGTCATTATTCTAGAGGTACCGTCCCTGGCTTTGAAACTTGGAACAGGTGAGTTGTTTACTTCATCACGTATTCATGTTCACGATCGCGATGGGTGAACAGTGAACACTGAACATTTGTGAACTTATGGAAATATTTTTGTTCCAATATTCTTAGGTAAGAAAATGAAAATGAAATGAAAATAAAATAAAAGTTACATAATAGTGCCCGGAAGATGTGTAGTGACACAATAGTTAAGTTTAGTAACATTTAAAATGCTAAGGGGTGCTCCTTTCTATGACCAAACAATCAGAGGCTCATATTGCTGATATCTACATTTGTATGTGTTCCCACCACCCGGAGTCCCGGACCAACATTGGTGTTTGTGGTGCAACAAGTGAATACAAATACAATATCTACCTATAGGGTAAGAATGAGATGCTGTATCCACAGACTTCCATGATGTCAGAATGTAAACAATGCGTCAGTCTCATCTGGATTCTGATACAGATACTGATACAGATATATGTATTAGGACCCTCCATAGACATAGCAAGAAAGGATAACAAGAAAATTCCGAGATTCGCACGTGTCCGAAGATGCACGTGTCTGACTTGTACCCTAAGTCAGGTTTGAAAAATCAATTTTGAAAACACAGATAAGGTGAGGTATTTTTTCCGGGGCCGGTCTACACAATAGAGAATGTGGAAATGGGCGGTCAATAAGGACATTAATATTTCTGATGAGCTTATTAATTAATATTATTCAAATATTAGCAAGGCTGTGTATTCAGTGCATATAAGCCATGATTTCTTTGCACTGCAAATGTGCTGCTTACTGCTGGTCAGGGGCGGCGCTACGGATTTTTGTCAGGGGGAGTCGAAATTTAGGGGGCCTCCATTTGAAAGGGAATCTCCATTTGAGATGGGCCTCTATTTAAAAAGGGGCCTTTGACCTCCATAGGGCTCAGGTCTCACCTTCCCTCTGGTTTCCCGAGGGCCGCTTCTGGACTTCAGGGGCACCTCTGACCTCCATAGAACCCCCTCTGGCCTACAGGGGACCAGGGGCGTAGACAGGATTTCTACCAGGGGTGGGATCAGAGACCCTCGTAGCCAATGGGGCCACATAATTAAAATATACAGTATGTTGTATGTTGTGACAAATGACTTTCGACAACGCAAAGATATATTGTTTTATTTTTGGGAGTAAAAAAACTGAAAAATTTGGAAATCCGCGGTAGCTATTTCACAATATAATGCTATTTCTTTTCTTTCGGCAATTTGCTTCAAGACTAGATTGTCTACGATTTTTCAAACATTGATTGTTTTTCCACCAAAAATGGGATGACATGACGTGATTAAAACGTCATTATCTCCCAAAGTACTACACCATTTGCATTGAAATGTTGTGATAAGATGAATATTGGATGCAGCATAAGGTACTGCAAGGATGACGTCGATATCTATCATTGTTTTCAAGTTATTGAGAAAATCAGGGAGGGGGGGGGGGGGGGCAGATTCTGCCACCTCCAGCGGGGCGCGGGTTAATCAAAATAATATCCTGAATCTTCTTCAATTCGGATTGAGGAAACAACACAGAACGTACATGCCGATCGTGCACATGTACGATGAAGTTACAAAATCTCTACAAAAAAACGAAATAACATGCTTCTTATATCTTGATTTACAGAAAGCTTTGGATACCGTTTGCTTAGAAATTTTCTTGAAAAACATACACCACATTGTGATACGCGGGATTTCTACAACACGATAGAGTCATATCTTAACACGCGCCCTGGAGGGCCTCTGATAATTACACGCCCTGGTGGGGGGAGGATTCCACCCCCCCCCCTAAGATCTACAAAAACACGCAACGTAGCGACAAGCGGAAAACGGCGTTAGATAGCTCGAGACAAGCTCTATGAAAGATTTATCTGTCTTTTTAGGTCAGGTCAATATTGAGGTCACCAGAAGTCATCAAAAGTCAGATTTTCCAGTTTTAGGACTTCGCTCGAGAAACCCCCCAAATATATCGGGAATTATGACAGCTAGGAACAAACGAAAAAGCAATCGAAAGCTTTTTAAATATTTAATCGTAATTTAATCGTAATCGTAATTTGCGTCCTCAAATTTGAGCTCAGGTCAATATTTTAGGCTCCACATATCATCAAATGTACAAAAAAATGGCAAAATAGTTTAACGCAAATAAATGTGTACCTAATGAAGATAAGGCACTATTTTTTTACGCCATCGTGTTTGTCTCGCCAAGGCGCTTCTAATTCAAAATCGTAGAAGGATACATATTTCCACTGGGGGGTTGCTCAGGAAAGTACGGGCCAACGTGTTTGTCCGGATGTGTGTCCAGACGAGATCTTTGGCCACCTATGCAGGTCGACGCTGCGGTTATTGGTTCGGAAGATAACCAGGGGGGGGGGGCGAAAAAACGCCAACCCAACCAATGGTGTTCGGCTGAGACCCCAGCCAATGCCGGGTTAATACTCGTACATTGTCAAAGCCCTGTACTCCTCTCAGACGTTACTAGCATACACCGAAAAACAATGAGAACTTTGGCTGGTCTTCATTCGAGAGCCTCACCGACACTCGACCGGCAGACCACCTCTACCACCACAGGACCCTCTAAAGGACAGCAAAGGCCCTCTACAGATCGGCAGGGGCCTCTAAAGGCCGGCATATGACCATCAACAGAACGGCAGGGCCCTCTAAAGGCCGACAGAGGGCCCTGTACAGATCGGCAGGGCCTTCTTAAGGTCAACAGAGGGCCCTCTACAGATTGGCTGGGACACTGCAGATCGACAGGGCCCCTAAAGGCTGGAAGAGGGCCCTCTACAGGTCGACAGGGCCCTCTAAATCCCGACAGAGTCCCTCTGCAGATTGGCAGGGCGATCTACAGATCGGCAGGGCCCTCTAAAGGCCGTAGGGCCATGTCAAAACCGACAAGGCCCTCTAAAGGCCGGCAGGGCCCTATACAGGCCGGAAGGGCCCTCTAAAGGTCGCCAGGGCCCTCTACATACAGGTCGGCAGGGCCATATAAATGCCGGCAGAGGGCCCTCTACAACCGATAGGGGCCCTCTAAATGCCGGCAGGGGGCCATCTGCAGATCGGCAGGGCCCTTTAAAAGCTGGTAGAGGGCCTTATCCACACTTTCTGGGCCCTTTTGTACGTCTTTACATATGCATGCCTTTAACAGACAAGCAAGTGCTGCTATTTATTCGTGTTACGATTTGTTTAGGTTGGTGGCCGTTCTATTATGCGACGTAAGGCGTTTCGCGGGCGCCTGACACCATCCAAAACACTGGGCCTTCGGTCCCAGGGAGCCCTCGCTCGGTCGCCAGAGGGGCCTACCTGGCCCACAGGGGGAGGCATGGCCCCCTTACACCCCCCCCCCCCCCCTGCCTACGCCCTTGCAGGGGATCCCTGGCCTTTGACCTCCAGAGGGCCGCTCAGGCTTCCAGAGGGCCCACTCTGGCCTTCGGTGGTCTTTCTGGCTCCCAAAGGACCCCCTCTGACCCCCAGGGTCCCACCTCTGACCTCCCCCTCTGACTTACAGATGGCCTCCTCTGGCCTTCAAAGGCCTCCTCTGACCTCCATAGGACCCCTCTGGCTTTCAGGGGCACCTGTGACCTCCGCGATGGGGCCTGCGAGATGGGGCCTCCTTGAAGCATGGAGGGGCCTCCTTAAATGGCAGGAGGGGCAAAAAGATATGTCCCCCCTGCCCGACGACAGGGGAAGCGACTGTCCCTCCTGACCCCCCGGTAGCGCCGTCGCTGCTGCTGGTGAGTTGCATTACTGAATCATGGAGTTCATGACTGAAGCAGCACGATATCACGATATCACGATATCACGATATCACGATATCACGATATCAGTCATAGGAGCCTCGGTAACGGCACGGCTGGCGTCACCGGTCGTGGCTGGCGTGACCGGTCGTGGCTGGCGTGACCGGTCGTGGCTGGCGTCTCACGAAAAAGTCAGGTCCGGTCGGGACCAAACCTAAGACAGAGGGGCAAAAACCTTCCAACTCACCAACGAGCGTTCGTGACAACAACCGGGTGATATCATCTGACAAAAGTGACAAATTCTGGCTAAAAATACCGATTTCCACAATTCAAGTTACTTCGATGATTCCGTGTCCAATTTGACACGCGTGAAATTCTGCCACAAAAGCAGTCGCTGATTGGTCCAAAGGACGCTGTGAGCATGTTCTGAACACAATTAGTTCGACACAGCCCAATATGTGCGCCATAGTCGCCGCAATACTTTTTGTTTTCGGAGGTAGCAAAGTCCTTCCAACTTTGCGCCACCCGTGTGACAGCCCTATGATACCCCCTCGCCCTACAGGGGGGAGGGGGGGGGGGCCTGACAGGCCCCCCTGAAGTTTTTCTTGAATAACTTTTGACACATGGGGTGCATCTTATTGAAATTTTGGGTAGCTGAGTTTACAACAATTATACGTAGGCTGTAAAAATTCATTTGAAATTGGTGAAGTATTTTGGGAGAAAATAATGTTTTGATGACGTCATGTTGGTAAAAAAATGAGAAATATTGGAAAAATCGTAGAAAACATAGTTTTAAAGAAAATTGCAAACTCAACTGATGAAAGATACAAAATGACATTCTCTTTTAAATGGCAATCTCGGATTTTCAAGATTTTGGGATTTTGACCCCTAAAATAAAATAAACAATTATTAAAAAAGAAAAATCCCCACAAAATCAAAATTGTCAAAGATATTAGAAAAACCGGAATATATGTGCGAGAACTGAGTATGGACCATACTCATACCAAATTTCAAAGCAATATCTTCATTATTGACTGAGTGATGGCTTCCTAAGTGTAAGAAACTGATGACGTCATTTTTTAATAATTTTTTGGACATTTTTGGACAATATACGAACAAATAATTGTTTTTTGTTTGTATTTCTGAGCCAAAACTGGTCAAGGAACATTCCTTTGTATTTACATTTATCAATTTCTAATTTTGAGGTTTTCTGAAGAGCAAAATCGCTGTTCTGGACGTGGTAAATCCGAGGTCATTCACTTGACCTGGAAGGTCACCCGTTGACCTGAAACCTAAAAATTGCATACTGTTAGATTCTTCTCATGACAGGCAACATGCTGGTTCTTACCGCATTGCTCTAAGTTGCTTGCTTTGGAAGTTAACAGGGGGCCTGCCCCCCCCCCCGTAGGGCGAAGGTGAAAAAAGCTCCCGTAGGGCGAGGGTTAAAGACCATTGGGCGATTGAGTTCGTTGGAAGCGTTGGTGAGAGTTGGTGTGACAGGCTGTGAGCGTGACAGGCGCCGTGTTGGGGCGGTTGATGGTGGAAATGGGGCCAGATAGATCTGAGCGTGATGATCAGGCAGCGCCAGGACCTTTTCGCGTACCTCCGCCCCGTCCAAAGATGCGTTGCGGGTATTCTGGGTGCAGTTATAATGGATAGAAACGTTCATTCAAGAGACATATTGGAGTGAAGGCTTGCTGATCAAGTATAATATTGTATTAAACAATTAGAACACTCCATTTTAAAATGGCTATTCCGAGTGTCGGGTCAGGGTTAAGAAGAGAGACATGTTAAAAGACACTCGGTATACAACACACAATAAGATCAGATGAATATAAAAGTGCACACGGGCCATAGAAAATAAAACACACACGCACACACACCCACGCAGTCACACACTCATTTTCCTCGCTTAACACAACTAAAAATTCGGACACTGCACGCTTAAAAGCCTCCAGGGATAAATCTCGAATCTCCAGCGGGAGGCGGTTATATACCTGCGCTGTACAAAAAAAAGAAGGCGCCGCCTGCCTGCTTCGGTTTTCGCGCGCGGGAGAGATCTGCGTCCTGCCGGGTGGTTCGAGAGCGAAGAGTAGAGTTGACCTGAAGCTGAGAGGAAAGAGCCACTGGCTCCCCGGTGCAGCGAATTTTGTGCATACAAAATTAATGAGTGAAGTTCGTACAACTGACGGGCGGTAGGCCAGCCAGTTCGTCTCGCACGTCCGATATGTGGTCGAATTTGCGTCGGCCAGAGACAACGCGCAGCGCAAAATTGAGGATCTTTTGGAGGCGCTGTATATTTTTATCTGACCCGTTTCCAAAGACAGCAAGACAGTATCGGACGTGCGAGAGGACCAAGGCATTGACCAGGGTAGGCAGAAGGTCGGGCGGGATCTGATGACGCACGTGGGACAGGCCGATGAGGATATCGTTGCATTTTTTGACGAGAGCAGACACGTGAGAGTCCCAGGTGAGATGCTTGTCGAACACCACGCCAAGGTAGGGCGTGGCGTGGAAACACCACGCCACACCGTAGGGCCCTCACGGATCGTATTCTCGCGAAATCGAATGGAGATCGGGACTAAGCCACGACAATTCTGACGGGAGCCAAATACGATAAGTTCAGTTTTGCCGGTGTTGACCTTCAAACCGTGGGAGTGGAACCAGGCATCCAAAGAGTTTAAAACCTGTTTCATGGTAGCAATAAGCTGAGGGAGGGAGTCTTTTTTGCCAGAGAGGAGAATTTGGGTATCGTCAGCGTACTGCACCACGGGCGCCTCAGGGGCAAAGAGGGGGAGGTCGTTGGCGAAAATCTGAAAAAGGAGCGGGCCAAGTGAGGAACCTTGGAAAACACCCATAGGATTGGGGAGAGGACTGGAAAGGAGACGGTTTCCCCGCCCACCAGTTGTACAAACAGATTGAGTATGGCCACGGAGGTAAGAGGAGAACCAGGTCGGATCGATGCAATAGGCTTGAAGTTTGGAAAGAAGCTTTGAGTGGTCGATGACGTCAACGCATTTGGAAAGGTCGAGAAGACAGAGAAGCGTGAGTTCCTGGCGGTCGGTAGCAGAAAGGATGTGGTCGGATACGGTAACTAGCGCAGTTTCTGTGGATAGGCTGGAGCGGAAACCGTGCTGGGAAGAGGAGAAAATATGATTTTCAGACATATAGGAGTATACCTGAGACACTTTCTCCACAAGCTTGGGGAAGGCAGGGACGATGGAGATGGGACGAAAGTTAGATGCTTCGGAAAGGCTGCCGGATTTGTAGATAGGGTGAACGGTGGAGTGCTTCCAGGACGCGGGAAATTCACAGGTTGTGAGACAGGTGTTGACAAGATAGAGAAGGACGTGACCAATGGCATCAAAACACAGCCTAATAATCCCGATGCAACACCGTCAGAGTCAGTGACAGAAGAGTTTTTCATAGAAAAGAGAACAGACCGGAGAGACTGAAGTGAGATAGGTTTCAGTGAGAAGGCACAGGCACCCACCCTGTGTAGCCTGCAAGGAGGACGAAGGGGCTCCACCCTGTCTCGGACCTCACCCGCGACTCGAGGACCTACCCCCACAAAATACTAGACTTTAGACTGAACAATGGAAGGTCGAGCCCCTAGTTTGGGGATGGTGAGATATGCCTTAGTAAAAGAATGATCACTATAAGAACACGGTAAGACACAAACATCATGAACAAAAGTTGCAGAGTTAGAGATAAAAACGTCTAAGAGTGAGTCAGATATAAAAGTTAGCATATCTACAAACTGATGGAGGTTGAAACTATGCATGAACTCTGTCAGCCCGACCTTACCATTGTTCGAGTCTAGACCAAGTAAATTGCAGTTTAAGTCACCAGTAATAAGAATGGGATCGGCAGACATTAAAAGCACACGTTGCAGTTGAGATTCGAGACAGTCAAAATCAGCTGATAGGTGAGTGATGGTATGACGTGGTGGTCTATATGCTGCACATAAATTAAACCGACGCCCACGATTATCTGACACTGACAGCCACAGAGTTTCAAGTTTACATGTCCTACAACTACACACCGACTGGAGCCTTTTGACCTTTAAACCCGTCTTACTAAGGACTGCGACCCCCACCCCCCCCCCCCGTAACCCCTGCCATCAGAACGGTCCGCCCTTGATAACAAGTATCCCGGGAAGTTGACATCTAGAAGTAGTTTCCGGTTTCAGCCAAGTCTCCGTTAAAATGCAAACATCGCAATTAAAATGACTGATATCATGGCGCAATGATAAAATCTTTGGCTTGATGGACTGTACATTTAAAGCATTTAAAAATGATTTGTTTGGCCATGGTGGACGTTGGCGACAAGGCTTGACAAGCTGACAAGGCTTGACAAGCCGGCAAGGCTTGACAACCCGGCAAGGTTTGTCAAGCCAACAGGTATGACAAGCCGACAAGGCTCAATAAGCCGACAAGGCGACTTTGTTAGCTCTACTCTACTCTAAAGTTCAGTGCCAACATAGACTGATTGGAATGGTGAGTATAGCGCCATAATGGTCCAGTGTGTATCTAGCTGGTAAATATATTAATTTCAGGAAGACAAAAAATACATAAATAACTCTGATTCTTCTAATGTTTTTCCTGTAAAATATTTGCCTTATTTCCATTATATTTCTATAGAACCAATCAAGCAAGCATTTCCATTGAACAAATATATGAAACACCTGGTCTGTGTAAACAAATCAGTTGCATGATCAATAGGTCAGCAAGAACATAGGTTAACCCTGTTCCCTGGGGCAGATTCTGCCCCCCCCCCCCCCCCCGGTAGTTTTTTACTTGCGGCTTCTAAACTGTTAGGTCCTGACACTTTGTGACTTTTCCCAAAATTGAATGGCACGTGTTGTGTCAAAATTTTGAGAAAAAAATCGGTCCAGCAGAGGCGGTTCCAGGCTCCTGTTTTGGGGAGGGTGTTACGAATACGGTTTTGCGGCGCATACTTCCTTCGTGGTTTGCAGTGCAATAAATGCGTCAGAAACAATTACAATGCAATATGCATCATAGATATTGGGTTTGTGCATATTTTTTGGGCAGAGGCACACTCAGGATAAAAAAAAATGGGAGGCGATACCCACCCTCAAATTAGGTCCAACTTCAAATTAGTAAGATGATAAAAGCGTTACGCGCATGGTGCCCCCATGTTTTTTCCTGGATCCGCCTATGCGCAATATATCAAATTTAACAAATTACATCATATAATGCCCACATGTGACGTTCATGACGTCCCAAACAATCACGAACAGCACATTTTTTTCCACAGAAAATCCCCCCCCCCATTTTACATTCCCTGAATACGCCTATGGTTTTTATTTTGTTTTTTGTCTTTTGATATATTAAAGACCAGTACATTTGAAGCTCAAAAACGTTTGGGGCATGACAATCGGTCGAGCCACATGGATGTAATGACCTTTCAAAAAACGCCCAAAATTTTCGGATTTTTTTGCCCCCTGGCCCCCCATTTTCGAATAAAACAAAAATATCGGGGTTCAAAAGGAGATATCTTGTCATGACGCATCGAATGGCGCTTTCCCCATCGAAATCGACCGAGCGGTTCTCAGATCTCTGGGGGCAGAATCTGCCCCCCGCAGGTTAACGTAATTCTGGCCGCCAGCAGGGAATAGGGTTAAAGGAAATAGTTCACCTTCAACATGGGGTTTTTAACTGAAATAGCAGTTTTGTAGCCCGTGTTGAGAAATCCCTATCTGCAACTGTTCTTGTCTGAAAAGACTCTCCAGCCGAAGATATTTGACTTTTTGGCGAAGAAATGCGGCGCATATATGATATACCGTACCATCTGAAAGTGCCAGCACTGCATGGAGCATGCGCAGACCAATAACGCACACCATACACTTAATAATGTACGACCTTCTGTCCTGAATTGGCGCGATGTAGGACCATTTTTGAAAAGAAAAAAGAAACTTTATTAAAAAAATATAATAAAATCCTGTTCTGATAAATTTTCCGAAGGTGAACTATTTCCTTTAAGGTAAGGTAATTTCCTTAGGCACCTTACCTGAAAATCGTTGTGCACAACTCAGGTAATACCTACTCACTGAAAACAAAACTACGAAGATGCCTACATTTCAATGGTTTGGTTTGTTTTGTATTTAAGTCCCCGAATTGTGTAAAAATATTGTGACAATCATTGTCAGCCTAATGGGTTTCTTTATGGCTCTCTATAGCTCAATATGATGTCATCAGCATACAAAACTTAATTTTATGAAGTTAAGTGAAGTTTTCGAGATATAAAAAAATACCATCGTTTTCAGCAGCACTTGCCACTTACTTCATATATTCAACTGCAACCGGCGTATATTTGACAACTTTCAGAAAGGTGAAACATTCCTTTATAGCGAGTATTGTGAGCCTTGTCTCACACCTTCATCTGATGTGACCAGTGGCGTATCCAAGGGGGGGGGGTACGGAGGTTATCAGGCGCGGATCCAGGATTTCGGCCAGGGGGCGCGCCATACAAAAAGTTGCGCCCTACGGGCGCCTTTGTATGGCGCGACATGGGCGCGACATGGGCGCGACATGGGCGCGACATGGGCGCGACATGGGCGCGACCCGGGTTCAGGGTGGGGGGGGGGGGGCGCCCTAGCCCCCCCCCCCCTGGATCCTCGCCTGATTATGGCCCCATGAGCAAAACAAATTTACAATAGATAAAATGAGATTCTCTGATGACCCGACCCTACCCTCCCCCCCCCCCCCTCCCCCTCCCGGTCAACAACATATGGTTGAGGAGCGAAATTTGTTTCTACCACCAACGTGGCTCCCCCCCCCCAAATAAAAATAATGGCTACGTGACTGCGTATGACACTTTCTTTGTCCGAAAGTTTGTGATAGACCGAAAGGTTTTTGCACCTCTGACCTAAGATTCGCGCGTAGACTGCGTGTCCGATCGGGACGAAACCTAAGATTCGCTCGTAGCCATTAAGTCCGATCGGGACGAAACCTAAGATTCGCTCGTAGCCATTAAGTCCGGTCGGGACGAAATCTAAGATTCGCGCGTAGCCATTTAGTCCGGTCGGGACGAAACCTAAGATTCGCTCGTAGGCATTAAGTCCGATCGGGACGAAACCTAAGATTCACTCTTAGCCATAAGTCCGATATCGGGGTCACCAGCCAAAATCCCATAATCTAGTGACGTCATCATCGTGATCTAGGGCTTCCATATGTATCCAGACCAACTTGATTTATTGTAACCTTGAACCTTGATATTCGTGCGACGCCAGCCGCGACTGGTGACGTCAGCCGTACCGTTACAGGAGCCTCTACCAATTGCGCAGAGATTAACCACATCCAAACATGTCAAGCATACTAAATTGCACACAAATACCATTAACAATCATATAAAAAGTTATTCGTTCGTTGAAATTTTCCTTACCCCCTTCTTTCAATCACTCAAAATGCAAAACACTCACATTTGCCGTCCCACACTCGCCAGACGCGCACAGGCGCGCGCCGATCGACGCCATCTTGAAAATGGTACGTCAGCTGATGATTCGGGGGTAAGGGGAGGGGCAACTGGATAAACTGGGGAACTGGGATAACATCGGCGGATACGCGGCTACTAAATGTAATGACTAATGTGTGAGACCGTAATGTTGCGATATTTTCTTGTTGATCTTATTCGTAGTGAAAGGGAATATTTCACCTTGGGAAAAGTACGTGGAATGATGAAAACGAGTGTCCTAATTATAGTTCTAGCATTCGTTTTTGCGAGAGAAAAACAAACAATTGGTTATAATTTGCAAAATATTAATATTTGTACATGTGACGTCACACAAATCTTGGTGTCACCAAAATGAGTTGTGACGACATACCGGCAAAAGTCTATCCTTGAATCAGAATTGTAAACAACACCACAGCAAGTAATGACGGTGTCTTACTTGTCTGTCGTGCGCCAAGTTATACGCTAAAAACCTCCCATGCCCTTCAGTTTGCCACCTTAGCTATGCCCTTCAGCATTGCCATCTTAGCTACGTAAGGCCTACTCCTTCAGAATTGCCACCTTATCTCCGTAAGGCATATTCAGCATCGCCACCTTAGCGAAACTTATTTTCTGTAATTTCTAATAGATATCGATGATATGTGTTTTTGGTAATTGAAGTTTGAAATAAGGATTAATGACAAAGTATGAAACTTTAACGTTAAGTAGAATATTTAATAAAAACTAGCCAGCTGACAAGCGGCCTCCCATTGGCCCTGTGTTGAAGCGTCATTTCCGCTTTACCTAGTATTCTATGACCGTGGACGCACACAACTACACAACACAAACAAAAATGGCGGATGCCGGATACGTGTATTTCACTTTTCAGACGAAAAGTTCTGGAACTTCTTTATTCCCCAAAACTCTCCAAAATTCTCCCCGCTTAATTCCGAATTATACTACCTACGAGAAATGGCGAGCATAATTAGGAATCTTTGCGTGATAATTATTGAATGCTCCAAGACACCATTCTCTAAAACTCTTGTCTATCCCCCCTCTAAACTCTAGCGTTGTTTACTCTGGCCGGAAAACTCTCAGGAAAACGCCACATTACTCTAGACTCTACATCGTTTGGGGGAATGGGGAAGCATTTCAGGTTGAGAGTTTTGAATAATTCCTGGGAGCCTAGAGTCAATTTTTATATCGGTGCGTTTCCACTGTTACCAGTTGTTTGTTGCAGTTCGGTACATATGTATACAGTTATTATTATCATATGTACTATTGAACGCTGACTGCCACCGGTCATCGTGATTTACTATCCAAAGAATATGTATATGAAAAACTACCTTAATTTCAATATTTTTAATTATACCGAGATGTGCAACCAAGAATAAGGGTTCCTTAGGCTTGGCTCCACTCACGGTCTTATTCCAATCTTTAAATGTATTTTTCCGCGACCTAACATTACAATTTTCACACCGCTTCGCGGCGTCACATCGGTGGTCATCGTCATAACGAAGCCATCGCCATCGTCTTCGGTTCGTTGTAACGGTGAATTGAATGAATGACATGTTTAGCTTCGTATTCTCTACTAGGCCCACCGCCTATGTTTCTGGAATTTATCAGGCAAACCCGTAAAAATTTCGCCGCCGCTTCGCGGCGCTAAATATCAAGTACCTACTATAACATGAAAATCCACATCAAAAGTGCTGCGAAGGCTTAAATACACGCATACAAAATGGGGCACATTTTCTCGTCATTTCAGCCGATCCCCCACTCAAAATTATCGGCGACGCCCCTGGGTACATCTGACAATTGACATAGTTCTGCTCAGTGTAAGGCAATGTCGTAACAATAAAAACTGCAAGCTGACATCATTCCTTTTTCGATATCCCAAAAGGTCGAAAAGCTATACAAAAATGGCAATAAATAAATCATTAGAAATCGTGTGGTTGTAAAATAAAGTGGCCCAAATCCGGGAAGCAATTAGAAATTGGGGATAGGTAAGATCCGCTAAAAACGGTTTGCCATTCCATCCAATCCCTCCCCGGCCTGCCGGCATACACACTCCTCCTCCCCTTTCTTCGACCTGCAAAAACGCATCCAGACCTATTATCGGTCTGTTTCTCCATTTCAAGGCACCATCGACGTAAAAGGCTTCTCCGCTTAGGGGTAGCCGCTCAGTGTTGAGGACCTTTATTCCAAAGACGCACCGGCATTGAGGGCGGCTCCGATTCAATAATCGGCGGACCTTTTACCAACACAGAGCTAGGATCGGGCCTCGTAAGAAGCGGGCGACTGTTGCCGATACCTTAGGTTTCAAAACTCACCGCCGTGTGGCGCTAGAGTGAGGTGTTGAAGTCTGCGGTATATGGCCAGCTGGCTGCCGGGTCAGCTGGCCACCCGAGAGCATGTGACGTCACACAGCCAGCGGCGCCTCTGCAGTCAGGCAGAAGTCCGAACTGAGCCTTACTGTGCGGTTTGTGTATCGGCTCACGGGTCGACCTTGCCGCCTAAATGGCGCTCGGCCAAAATAACCCATTGGTTCATAAATTGGTCGAGTTCTACAGTTACCAAAATGGTTTCATTGACATGGACAACAAGGCAGGGGTGGATCGAGGAAAAAATCGGTGTGGGGGGTATCAGATGTCAAGGGGCCCCCGAGCTGAAAGGGGTCCCGAGCTGAAAGGGGCCGCCCTAAAATGCAAATAAAAATGACAACCTCACGCCAGGGTAAGAGGGCCCTCGGTTGGTGCAAGGAGCACTTCTTCTGATCAGAGATATATTTTGCAGACATAAAAGGGTCCTGTGGTTTTTGCCGGTCTGAAAGGGCCTCCAGTCGGTCTGATGGTGTATTTTCAGGTATGAGAAAGCCCTTGGCCAGCCTAGGAGGGCCCTCGTCAGGCCTGAAAGAGTCCCATACTGGTCTGAGAAGACCCTATGCCAGTCTTGTAGGGCTCCTGCAAGACTTGAGAGCGCCTTATGCTGGTCTGAGAGGACCACCGGTAGATCTGAAAGGGCCCTCGGTCGCTCTGAGAGAGTTCTGTGCCGGTGTGAGAGGGTCCTAAGGGCGGTAAGAGAGGTCCCTCAGTCTCTTTGAGAGTACTATCGGTGGGCCTGAGAGGGCCCTTTCTAAGCTGAGAGGGCCCTTGCCAGACTTGAATGGCCCTCCGTCTGTTTGAGAGGGCCATTGACAGGCCTGAGAGGGCTCAGACCAGGCCTCAGACCTAGGCGGGCCCAAATGGCTCGCCTGGTGTCCGGTATAGGATCCTCTGAGGCCTAGTGAGGGCCCTCTCAGACCGGCTTAGAGCCATCTGAGGCCTGGAAAGGGTCCTCTCAAACAGACGCAGGCCCATTTCAAGCCCGGCAAAGGCCATTTCTGACTAATGTAGGGCCCATTCAGGACTGGGACTGGGCCTCCCAAACCAGCTTAGGGTCCCTATAAGGCTTGGTCAGGCCCTCTTAAGCGGGCGTAGATCCCTATCAGGCCCGGCCAGGACCCTTGCAAACCACCCCAGGGCCCTCTCAAAACTCGCAAAGGCCCTCGCCGATAGGCGTAGGGCTCTCTCAGACCCAGTGAGGGCAGATTCAGACCTGACAAGGACACTAAGACCGACGTAGGGCCCCTAAAGCCTGGCTAGGACCTTCTAACGCGGGCGTAGGCTCCTTTCAAGCCTGGTTAGGGCTCGCAAACTGTCGAAGGGCCCTTCCAGGTCAAGCAAGGGCACTTCCAGACCAGTGTAGGGCCCTCAAGGGTATAAAAAGGACATCACACCTGCTAGGGGCCTCTCAGGCTCAAAAAGGGCCCTATCAGACTGTCGGCCATCGCACTAAGACCTGGGAAGGGTTCTCTCAAACCAGCTTTGTGCTCCCTGAGCCTGGTAATGTCCCCTTGGACTGTCGTAAGGCCTCTGTTGACAGCTTGGTAAACGCCCTACCAGGCCCAGCGAGGGCCCTTTCAGACTAGTGGTGGGCCCTCAAAGGTCTGGAAAGGGCCTTCTCAGACATGGCTGGGCCCCAGGCTTGGCAAGGGACCCTTAGGCCCTCAGACACGGATGGACCCAGGCCCATCCTTCCACGCAGAGGGGGCCCTCCTCAGACGTTTCGGGGGGACATGTGCCCCTGTGCCCCTCCCCCCTCCTGGATCCGTCCCTGCAGCAAGGTACAAATTTGCTTCTTTACCAGTGTTAATTGTTTGATGCATTGATACGACTGTTCGTTCGTCAACACTTTCAATAACTGGGCTTCTTTCGGGGCTTCTTTGGACAAACTGGGCTTCTTTCGGGGCTTCTTTGGACAAACTGGGTTTCTTTCGGACCACGTGACGACCACGTGACATGTCGTGTCAGCTGTGTTAGCGAACCTCTCCCCAAGGAACAAGAACACTTTTCAGCCTGAGTATGAACAATTCTAGCCCGAGATGGCCCTAAGCCAGTTTGAGAAGACCCTCAGATGGCCTAAGATCAGTCTAAGTGGATGTGCTTGGCATGCGAAAATCGACGTAAATGTGTCACTTGTAGTACGTGGAGGCAACAGCCCCCGCTGCCCATACCCCCTAAGGCGCTGCCCTGACCTGAGGATATTCCATTCCAGTATGCTAAGCAACGCGCATGCTAAGCACCTTGCGTTGGACCAGATCATCGCGACATAAGTACACATCTACTGTGATATATTGACTAATTTTCCATCTATGAATAGACGGTATCGAAATTTGTTTGTTATGTGTGTGACAAAACGTTTGTTGCATGAAAATCGGGCAAACCACATTACCGCAATGACCTTTCAAAAACACCCCAAAAAATCGTATTTTGTGTCCCCAGGCCCCAATTTTTGAACAAAAACGAAATTTGGAGATCAAAAAGATCTTGAAGAAAAGATCTTGTCATGACAAATCGAGTGGTATTTATCCCATCAAAATCAGCCGAGCGGTTCTCGAGATCTCGGGGGCGGGGGTGGGGGAGGGCAGAATCTCCCCCCCCCCCCCGCAGGTTAACCTAATTATGGGCGCGCAGGGAATGGGCTTAAGGATGACGCCACCGATAGCAGGGAAAACTGATTTAAAAACTAAAATACCAAGCCTATCCGAGCCATGAGTGGCTCTGCTCGACAATGGACGCGCCCATCAGCGTTTATCGGAGCATCGGGAGAGTGCCAGTAGTGACAGTGGAGAGGGTGAAACCGCAGACTCCGACACGAGGGAGGCGGCAGTCCATAGCTGGCGCCTGCTCCGGTTTGGCTTGCTCGTTTGCCACGTTTGGACCTACAGGGAAAACTGCGAACAAGCTAACTACAAAAACTATAGGTACTCAGCTGACTTCTTATATTGTCTCATCTCATCTTATATCGTCTTCACAATATGCATACCGACAATGTCATTCGACGGAGGACGCCCTGATCGATGCCGTCGAGTGGATGACGCGCCGCATTGATGGTGGGCATGTCGTTGCCGTGACATCCATCGACCTAAGTCGCGCCTTCGACCGCGTTGATCATGGCGTCCTCCCAACGAAGCTGAGGTGGTACGGGATCGATCCTGAGTGGTTCGGGAGCTATCTGGGTGACCGGCGGCAGGTGGTGAGAGGCGGTTCCTTATCCCTGCCGCTGTCCCACGGAGTCCCTCAGGGCTCCTTGGTTGGCCCGATCCTTTTCAGCGTCTTTACTAATGACCTACCGTCTGATCTCCCCCACAGACGTCTAATATCCTATGCCGACGATACCCAGATCCTGGACTCTGCGCAGTGCGCATCCTGATGATCTAACCCTCCTAAAAACCCAGCAGGAGGAGACCATCCTCACCGTCCAATCCCATTTCACATCCAATTCCTTGAAAATTAACCCATCCAAGACTACATCGCTTCTAGTCGGCACAGCCCAAAATCTAAAGAAAAGCGCATCCCTCCATCTTAACATATCTGGTCATATACTAACACCATCCCCGTTCGTGAAGATGCTTAGTGTGACGGTCGACTCAAACCTATCCTGGGAAAAACACATCTCCAACGTTGTCAAAAAGTGCAATTCTATCTTTCTCTGTCTGTATAAAATTCGTCATCATCTCACACCCGATGTCCGAAAGCTCCTTATCCGGTGTCACGTGTTTCCGCAAATCCTTTACTGCCTCTCAGTCTGGGGCGGGGCTGCTCAGTGGCATCTGCACATGGTGCAGAAGGTGGTTAACTTCGGGGCCGGAGTTGTCTCGGGAGCCCGCGTGCGTGACCATATCTCGCCGACCGTGGGGGCGCTGGGTTGGCGCAGTGTGCGTGACCTTGTCACCCACCGTGACAGGATTGGCGTATTTAGGGCGCTGGGGGATCCGCGTACTCCAGAGACAATCCAGTCGTTGTTTACCGCACGTGCCGCTGTACCGCAGCGCACAACTCGGGCGACGTTGTGTCCCGCCGGACTTTCTCGTATCGCGCAGCCTCGTACTGGAATCGCCTGTCGCCGGGCATCGCCGGCTCTCGGACGCATGGTGAATTTCTGCGCCGGCTCGATCGTGGCATGTAGCCAGCAGCCAGCAGAAGTTTGAACTGTACATGGTACTTGTATTTGCGGGTGTTTTATTTTTTATTTCTTACGAGTACATGTTGTCTGTGTAGTGTTACACTTGTGTCATGCTTCGTGTATTCTTTTTTACTATGTGATCTGACTCGAATCAAACATTAAACCACATTGTTGGAACGATTCACAACTAAACTGACTATGACTATGACTACACTAACAAAAAAGTATTTGAGGCAGCCAGCGGAGGTGTCAGGTACCATTCTCTGTCCGCCCTTCTTCCTTCTTACTCTGTACTGCGGACCGTATGTTGCGCCATACAAAAGTAGGATCTTGCTGAAATATTCGACTGCGTATGTCGTTACTCGCATCTTTTCGGATGGCAGCACGGAACGATCGATTATGTTCGCGATACTCCAGCGAGTCCCGTCCATAACTCTGAGTGCTCTTCGGCGCCGAGCCATGAGTTCCTTTGTAGAATCAGGGACGGGAGAGGGGGGGGAGCGGTCGTGTTCCTAACAATTACCTTTTTGCCGGTGCGTGCTGGTTGAGAACCGGCAGGAACAGTGCCAAAAACGCTTAACATTTTCTCAGTCACAGGAGCTGATCTAAAATATCCCCCCGTCCACATGAAGTAAGTCGTCAAGGGAAGACCTGATGTCGATGCGTTTCTGATGATGACAGTGATATCGAAAGCTTGTCTATTTTAATTATTCATTTGACCACTAAAATACATATTTGGCATGTTATTGATCATTTTAACACAACTTTTGACAGTAAAAGGTTTAACCGGATACGAGGTACAGCACAACAATAGAATCGGATCCACGTGACACGAGAAAGTTCCACTCCTTCGCATATGTCGCCTGAATGCAGCTCATGTGACCCGTCGCGGACGCAGCGACATGGTAACGTCACGGTAACATCACGGTAACCGTCACGGTAACGTCACGGTAACGTCACGGTAACGTCACGGTAACGTCACGGTAACGTCACGGTAACGTCACGGTAACGTTACGGTAACGTCACGGTAACAGGCTTCGAAAGACGAGGGTGCCGCGCCGATGTATGCACGTGACGCATTAGGAACAACGGAGGAACAATGTAGGATCGCTGTAGTTGAATCGTGATAGCTTGGAAGGGATGGGCTAATGATCTAATTAAATGAGTGCTAAGAAAATTAAGATTGATGATACATTGCTTGCAGATATGTCGCTGGATCTCGGGATCCAGCTGAATCCGGATATCTGTTTCCTGTGTCCCAGGATCCACATGGTACACCAGATCCAGGTACACAATAAGCCGAGGGATCCACAAAGATCCCAGATCCTGATATGTTTTATGTCGAGGGATCCACTGGATCCCAGATCCAACTTCGGGATCCAAGCACGCCGGTAGGTACCTACTTCTTGCTAATTGTATAATATGGGAGGATTAATTACAATATCTATGTTTGCTAATAAGGTACAAGGTAATTTGCAGGTACTAATTAGCTACATAGTACATACTACATACGCAAAATCCACAAATTGTGATGTCAGTCCCTGCATGTGTTGTTTCAAGATCTGAGGCTCGTTATATCAAGAGATCCACTGAGATCCCAGATCCTGAAGTATTTTACGCCGGGGATCCAGGAGGATCCCAGATCTCCATGCATTTTACGCAGAGGGATCCACTGGGATCCATGATCCAACTTCGGATCCAGGCACAAGTCTGGTTGTTTTTTGATAAGAAGTGTATTTAAGATTGTAGAAACGGTGCGGTGTGCTTGTCATATGCCGTTTCAGAAAGTGTGTTTAGACTCATCAGTAAAAAATCATGTTCCTTTATTCTTGAGTAATTTAAATATTATGATAAGGAGTCCCATATTCCAGAAGTGTTCCTACGCTTTTTGTGACCGAGGCAAAAAACTTGCATGAGTTAAAATAATCATCCACAAATAGCTGGCAGTGACCCTGACTATAAAACGGAGCCGCATGATAATAACGGAGAGTGGCCTATGAATCATGGTAACCAAGAGCTGGGAACGACGAAGCAACGGTCTTGGGAACTCCCGTTCGGTCCGATGACGCGTCACTTGCCTCAGAGCTGGCCAACTTAAACGCCGAGGCAGAAGCAGCACCGGCGGTGTGGCTGCTCGCTTGTTAGTACCCTTCATTTGTGAGAAAAATGATACAAAAGCATGTGAGGGTTTCAACTTTCAAGGCTCCCCAGCAGATATATGAGCAAATTAGTTCAATCAAATGAACCCGTAGTATATTGAAGTGCCAGTGGCGGATCCAGGAATCAGTGAGGGGGTGGTGGAGTGAGACGTCACGGCGCCTTAGAATTAAGTTAACCCTTTTGACCTCGGAAGGTTCCAACTCAATCGTTAAGAGGTTGTGAAGCTGAAGACTGAAAACAATATACGAACAAAAATTAGTTGGGCTGGTTTCAAGTCACTCCTATCGGCTATGAACTCTTCGAGGGGTCAAGAAGGGGGTGAGGGGGTGGGGGGGGGGGTATGGGTCCCTGTTTCGCCATGCCGCCTCTGGGTCCACCTCTGTGGCGGTGTAAGCGTGTCCTGATTCCTGGCGCGTGTTCTGAGTTAACCACAACGTCCGCCCACCTGTCGTGCCGTTGCTCCACCGCTGCCGGTGCAAGTGTGTCGCTTTCTGCTGGGTTGAAAACTCACAAGCATTGACAGATTCGGAGAAGCTGGCCATGGACCATGCACCCCCCCCCCCCCCCCCTCCCCCCCTCCTTGATCCTCGAGGGGGTCGACCGCCGATCGAAGTGACTCGAAGACCAAACTGAGCTTATTTACCTTTCGGCACATTTTTCGTATTTAATTTCACATTTTGCACGTTTTGGGGTCGAGCCCACGAAGGCCCAAAGTCTGAGGGATCCCTCCTTGCTCCGCGGCTGCCCTTGACTTAATCTTTAATCCGCCGCCCCCTCGCAAAAGATTTGCGAGCTAGGGGCATGTTTGAGAAAAACAGGAAGGGGAACGGGAACGTTAATGGCATTGTGCGACTTACAAATTGAGCAAATCATTGAGAAGGAGTATCTTCCCTACGGAGGATGAGCTAACTTTGTCTAACAGTAAACCTAGACAAAGTAAGTCTAGAAGTTAGTCTAGAAGTCTAGAAGTTTGTCTAGTCGTCGAGGAAGATATTGTGGAGATAACCTGGACATTGGAAACACGACTGTCACTGTTTTCTCACTACTCTAGTCGGCAGTGTTTTTTAAGTTTTTCAGTTTTCAGTTTTGAACGACTAGAGCTAGCAGGAGAAAGTAATTGCATCCAATCATTTTTTGTTAATATCATCCGGCTATTGAGGCTCGAGCACAAGCACTTTATGCGTAA
>JAXIVJ010010118.1:5000-7500 GCA_036785665.1 Chirona hameri
TTGCTTTTTAAGGATATTTTGGTAAATTTTCGAATATTCCTGCCGTCAATCACAAACAGTTTTCTTACGCGGAACGTGACTGTGGTACGGAGTCTCCAACGTTGAAAAAAACTGCTTGCCAAAGTACTCCAACCAAGAGCAATCCTGAAGCCTGAATCCTGAATGATATATCGATGAAGACTGAAGCCGGATTGATATATCGATGTTGATGAATATATCTAAATAATGAAAACTTTCGCGTACAAAAGCAACTGTGAAGTATCTAGTACCTAAGTGAAGATACGTGGTTCCATTTCAAGAGCAACTCAAATTTAAATCCGTGATGGAAAATGCCAAAGTTGAAGCCGAAACGATTTACGAACCACGAAGGCATCGTCACTCATCCTCACCATCCTAATTTGTTTACTTAATTGTATTTCTTAAGTTATCACGGCTTGTTGAGCTTGGCGCCTGTGGCTGACGAGAACCGAGCCGTGATTTCTTACTATTGTCATATGTTTATAATTTCGGCCTGATATTTTAACTACTGTTCTGTCTTTAATATTGTCGCTCATTCTGTTATGTCGTAGGATCATTTTTAAGTTTGAATTTATATTATATCACTCATTGCGACAGCACTGTAATAGCCACAATGATGTGGAAGTTGCTGCAAGTGAAATACAAATAGTCAACTATGCCACTCTCACAGAATAGTCAACTATGCCACTCTCACATAATAGTCAACTATGCCACTCTCACAGAATAGTCAACTATGCCACTCTCACAGAATAGTCAACTATGCCACTCTCACAGAATAGTCAACTATGCCACTCTCACAGAATAGTCAACTATGCCACTCTCACATAATAGTCAACTATGCCACTCTCACAGAATAGTCAACTATGACACTCACCTTTCATCAGTCGATTATTAAAGAACATCCCACCGAGTCGATTCCGTCACAAATCTCCAGAGTACCGCTGCACATTTCAAATGGGGCGACAAATGTCATATTCGGCGCGCCTACAAACATCCTTTTATCTCTCTGGTCCGGTCCGGCCCGGTCTGTCTGATCTGATCTTGTCTAGTCTGATCTGGTCTGCTTCGGTCTGGTCCGGTCTGGCCCGGTCTGGTTTGGTATTCTCTGGTCTGGACTGGTCCGGTCTGTCCGCCGGGTCTCAGTCACCCGATGAATGAACAAAATAAGAACATTTAAAATGCACAATTTCAACAATGAATAAACATATATTTGAAAATCCACACGATCCCATAGCGGTCTGGCATTGCCACCATCACCAGAAACCCTCCGTCAGGGCACCGAGACTGGCGCAGCCCAGCGGCCACTTCCTGAACTAAACGCGGCCCTGACTAGACGCTCACAGCGGTTGCCATGGGAACGAATCCTGCGTGCCGCCACTCCGGCTACTGACCTTAACTGGTTTCCCCGAGACTGGCAGCGCACACCACTCACAAAACACAAACTCGGACACAGTGCGAGCCAATCAGGAACAGGCTATTTGACGTCCAGCCAATAGGAAACAAGCTAATTCACGGGCAGCCAATAGCAAACAAGCCAAGTCATGGTCTGGCAGAAGGAATAAAGCTAATTCGTGCAGTGAACTAATAGCAAACGAAGTAAAGCTACGGAGGATCGGTAGGAAACATTGCATCCGTTGCAACACAACTATCCACACTACAGCACTGACCCATCAGTTTCGAATCACGCTCGAGCCAACCAACGTTGACCAATCCGATTCGAATCACGCTTAGGACGACCAATCAGAAAGCAGCCACACCGTGGCGAGCCGTCAGCTCCAAACCTCTGACCCCGAGCCACTCACATTTCTGCTTATATACCGTGCCGACTAACAGGCAACAGCTCGCTCAAGAGCGCGTGCCTTATATCATGAACTGACTGAACTGAACTGAACTGAACTGACTAAAGTTGGGCAAAATAGCTGCAGGCACACGCGGACCCGTGGCCACACTTCGATCACGGTCACATTGACAGACATTGCTGTGTTAGACTGTCAACTGTCAACTGTCATGGCAGGTTACCTATGTCAACTGTCATGGCAGGTTACCTATGTCAACTGTCATGGCAGGTTACATCTGTCAACTGTCAACTGTCATGGCAGGTTACCTCTGTCAACTGTCAACTGTCATGGCAGGTTGCCTCTGTCAACTGTCAACTGTCATGACAGGTTACCTGTCAACTGTCAACTGTCATGGTAGGTTGCCTCTGTCAACTGTCAACTGTCATGGTAGGTTACCTCTGTCAACTGTCAACTGTCAAGGCAGGTTGCCTCTGTCAACTGTCAACTTTCATAGCAGGTTACCTCTGTCAACTGTCATGGCAGGTTACCTCTGTCAACTGTCAACTGTCATGGCATGTTACCTCTGTCAACTGTCAACTGTCATGGCAGGTTACCTCTGTCAACTGTCATGGCAGGTTGCCTCTGTCAACTGTCATGACAGACATGTCAGTCGCACGAATTCGTAAGAGGCCAGTGTTAGCGAT
>JAXIVJ010010118.1:20000-45000 GCA_036785665.1 Chirona hameri
TACATTTTTTCTTCTCACAAATCCGAGATAGCCATTTGAACGCAAATGTAATTTCTTTTCTTCTGACGTTTGTTATTTGCAATTTTCATCAAAACTAGATTTTCTACGGTTTTTCAAACATGTATCGTTTTCCAACCCCCCCCCCCGCCCAAAAACAAAAATGCAGGACATGACGTCTTTAAAAGTTATTATCTCGCACAGTACTACATCAATTTCATTGATTTTTTAGGAGGCGTAGAATTGACGTAGCATAAAGTACTTGTAAGTTTTGCGTCAATATCTATCGTAATTATCTTAGCCATACCAAATTTAGTGGGGCACTTTGGTATGGGTGCCCCACTTTGCTGCAAAGGGGGGGGGGGCACGGTGCCCCACCCCCGTTCCGCCGTCTATGGCGGACGCTACTTGTCGCGATGAAATAAGATCAGGAATGGGACCTGGGTTCACACGCTATTCACCGTTTGACAAAATAACATCCACACTTCACAGTACTGACCTGCTGGTCGGACCGGGCCAACAGCAGCACCTGCCATCAACACTAAACGACCTGACGATCAGGTACTGGCCTGGGCATGAGCAGGTACTGACCTGTTGGTCGGACCGGGCCAGCAGCAGTACCTGGCTGACCTGGACATGATCAGGTACTGACCTGTTGGTCGGACCGGGCCAGCAGCAGCACCTGGCTGACCTGATGATCAGGTACTGACCTGTTGGTCGGACCGGGCCAGCAGCAGCACCTGGCTGACCTGGACATGATCAGGTACTGACCTGTTGGTCGGACCGGGCCAGCAGCAGCACCTGGCTGACCTGGACATGATCAGGTACTGACCTGTTGGTCGGACCGGGCCAGCAGCAGCACCTGGCTGACCTGGACATGATCAGGTACTGACCTGTTGGTCGGACCAGGCCAGCAGCAGCACCTGGCTGACCTGATGATCAGGTACTTACCTGTTGGTCGGACCGGGCCAGCAGCAGCACCTGGCTGACCTGGACATGAGCAGGTACTGACCTGTTGGTCGGACCGGGCCAGCAGCAGCACCTGACTGACCTGGACATGATCAGGTACTGACCTGTTGGTCGGACCGGGCCAGCAGCAGCACCTGGCTGACCTGGACATGATCAGGTACTTACCTGTTGGTCGGACCGGGCCAGCAGCAGCACCTGGCTGACAGCCGGAGGAGGCAGGAACGGGGAGCCGGCCGGCAGCTCAGACGACGACGGAGCCTGCAGACGCACCCGGGCCGTCTGCCAATACACAGAGACCAGGCCGACTGAGGACCGACCATGACATACACAGGACACACAGAGCAGCAGTGGAGACGCACCCGGGCCGTCACAGAGACCAGACCGACTGAGGACCGACCATGACATACACAGGACACACAGAGCAGCAGCGGAGACGCACCTGGGCCGTCACAGAGACCAGGCCGACCATGACATACACAGGACACACAGAGCAGCAGCGGATACGCACCCGGGCCGTCACAGAGACCAGGCCGACTGAGGACCGACCATGACATACACAGGACACACAGAGCAGCAGCGGAGACGCACCCGGGCCGTCTGCCAATACACAGAGACCAGGCCAACTGAGGACCGACCATGACATACACAGGACACACAGAGCAGCAGCGGAGACGCACCCGGGCCGTCACAGAGACCAGGCCGATTGAGGACCAACCATGACATACACAGGACACACAGAGCAGCAGCGGAGACGCACCCGGGCCGTCACATAGACCAGGCCGACTGAGGACCGACCATGACATACACAGGCCACAGAGAGCAGCAGCGGAGACGCACCCGGGCCGTCACAGAGACCAGGCCGACTGAGTACCGACCATGACATAAACAGGACACACAGAGCAGCAGCGGAGACGCACCCGGGCCGTCACAGAGACCAGGCCGACTGAGGACCGACCATGACATACACAGGACACACAGAGCAGCAGCGGAGACGCACCCGGGCCGTCACAGAGACCAGGCCGACTGAGGACCGACCATGACATACACAGGACACACAGAGCAGCAGCGGAGACGCACCCGGGCCGTCTGCCGATACACAGAGACCAGGCCGACTGAGGACCGACCATGACATACACAGGACACACAGAACAGCAGCGGAGACGCACCCGGGCCGTCACAGAGACCAGGCCGACTGAGGACCGACCATGACATACACAGGACACACAGAGCAGCAGCGGAGACACACCCGGGCCGTCACAGAGACCAGACCGACTGAGGACCGACCATGACATACACAGGACACACAGAGCAGCAGCGGAGACGCACCTGGGCCGTCACAGAGACCAGGCCGACCATGACATACACAGGACACACAGAGCAGCAGCGGAGACGCACCCGGGCCGTCACAGAAACCAGGCCGACTGATGACCGACCATGCCATACACAGGACACACAGAGCAGCAGCGGAGACGCACCCGGGCAGTCAGAGACCAGGCCGACTGAGGACCGACCATGACATACACAGGACACAGAGCAGCAGCGGAGACGCACCTGGGCCGTCACAGAGACCAGGCCGACCATGACATACACAGGACACACAGAGCAGCAGCGGAGACGCACCCGGGCCGTCACAGAGACCAGGCCGACTGAGGACCGACCATGCCATACACAGGACACACAGAGCAGCAGCGGAGACGCACCCGGGCCGTCACAGAGACCAGGCAGACTGAGGACCGACCATGACATACACAGGACACACAGAGCAGCAGCGGGGACGCACCTGGGCCGTCACAGAGACCAGGCCGACCATGACATACACAGGACACACAGAGCAGCAGCGGAGACGCACCTGGGCCGTCACAGAGACCAGGCCGATCATGACATACACAGGACACACAGAGCAGCAGCGGATACGCACCCGGGCCGTCACAGAGACCAGGCCGACTGAGGACCGACCATGCCATACACAGGACACACAGAGCAGCAGCGGATACGCACCCGGGCCGTCACAGAGACCAGGCCGACTGAGGACCGACCATGACATACACAGGACACACAGAGCAGCAGCGGAGACGCACCCGGGCCGTCACAGAGACCAGGCCGACTGAGGACCGACCGACCATGACATACACAGGACACACAGAGCAGCAGCGGAGACGCACCCGGGCCGTCTGCCAATACACAGAGACCAGGCCGACCGAGGATCGACTATGACATACACAGGACACACAGAGCAGCAGCGGAGACGCACCCGGGCCGTCTGCCAATACACAGAGACCAGGCCGACTGAGGACCGACCATGCCATACACAGGACACACAGAGCAGCAGCGGAGACGCACCTGGGCCGTCTGCCGATACACAGAGACCAGGCCGACTGAGGACCGACCATGACATACACAGGGCACACAGAGCAGCAGCGGAGACGCACCCGGGCTGTCACAGAGACCAGGCCAACTGAGGACCGACCATGACATACACAGGACACAGAGCAGCAGCGGAGACGCACCCGGGCCGTCACAGAGACCAGGCCGACTGAGGACCGACCATGGCATACACAGGACACACAGAGCAGCAGCGGAGACGCACCTGGGCCGTCTGCCGATACACAGAGACCAGGCCGACTGAGGACCGACCATGACATACACAGGACACACAGAGCAGCAGCGGAGACGCACCCGGGCCGTCACAGAGACCAGGCCGACTGAGGACCGACCATGACATACACAGGACACACAGAGCAGCAGCGGAGACGCACCCGGGCCGTCACAGAGACCAGGCCGACTGAGGACCGACCATGACATACACAGGACACACAGAGCAGCAGCGGTGACGCACCCGGGCCGTCACAGAGACTAGGCCGACTGAGGACCGACCATGACATACACAGGACACACAGAGCAGCAGCGGAGACGCACCCGGGCCGTCACAGAGACCAGGCCGACTGAGGACCGACCATGACATACACAGGACACACAGAGCAGCAGCGGAGACGCACCCGGGCCGTCACAGAGACCAGGCCGACTGAGGACCGACCATGACATACACAGGACACACAGAGCAGCAGCGGAGACGCACCCGGGCCGTCTGCCGATACACAGAGACCAGGCCGACTGAGGACCGACCATGACATACACAGGACACACAGAGCAGCAGCGGAGACGCACCCGGGCCGTCACAGAGACCAGGCCGACTGAGGACCGACCATGACATACACAGGACACACAGAGCAGCAGCGGAGACGCACCCGGGCCGTCTGCCGATACACAGAGACCAGGCCGACTGAGGACCGACCATGACATACACAGGACACACAGAGCAGCAGCGGAGACGCACCCGGGCCGTCACAGAGACCAGGCCGACTGAGGACCGACCATGACATACACAGGACACACAGAGCAGCAGCGGAGACGCACCTGGGCCGTCACAGAGACCAGGCCGACTGAGGAATGACCATGACATACACAGGGCACACAGAGCAAGTTATATCCTCTGTCACTAGCACAGCACAGTCGCTATTCAAGAAATCGGGCAGAACGCGAATGGGCGCGTCTTTAAACTGTGATACCATAATATAATATATGTTAGCAAAATACGAAAAGGTGATGAAAGTAAAAACTAACATATCGATACAAATGTTATATATAATAAATAATTCAAAACTGCCAAACTTCCAAAACTGCCACAAAAGTACAAATCATATCTACAACAGCTCCCTGAAGTCACACCATGCCCAATAATCTCCGGGAAAAATAGCCACCATTTTCCACTCAGCCCGCTTCACAACTCCCCACCCATCCACCCGCCGCACTGACGTGCCTATGGCCATGGGCGTCGCCGAACATTTTTCAGTGGGGGTGGGGATGGGGGGCCGGCTGAAATGACGAACAAATTTACCCCATTTTTTTGCGTGTACTCAAGCCTTTGGAGCATTTTTATATGGATTTTCATGTTATAGTAGGTACTTGTTATTTAGCGCCGCGAAATTTTTACGCGTTTGCCTGATAAAACCCAGAAACATAGGCGGTGGGCCTGGTAGAGAATAAGAAGCTAAACATGCTATTCATTCAATTTACCGTTACAACGAACCGAAGACGATGACGATGGCTTCGTCATGACCGCTGGCCAGTGATGTGACGCCGCGACGTGGCGGCGTGACCATTTCCATTTAGGGCGTGGAAAACGAAATTGTAATATTTGAACCAGACCGTGAGTGGTGCCAGGCCTCAGGTAACTGTAGAGCTGGAACCAGACCGTGAGTGGAGCCAGGCCTCAGGTAACTGTATAGCTGGAACCAGACCGTGAGTGGAGCCAGGCCTCAGGTAACTGTATAGCTGGAACCAGACCGTGAGTGGAGCCAGGCCTCAGGTAACTGTATAGCTGGAACCAGATCGTGAGTGGAGCCAGGCCTCAGGTAACTGTATAGCTGGAACCAGACCGTGAGTGGAGCCAGGCCTCAGGTAACTGTATAGCTGGAACCAGACCGTGAGTGGAGCCAGGCCTCAGGTAACTGTAGAGCTGGAACCAGACCGTGAGTGGAGCCAGGCCTCAGGTAACTGTATAGCTGGAACCAGACCGTGAGTGGAGCCAGGCCTCAGGTAACTGTAGAGCTGGAACCAGACCGTGAGTGGAGCCAGGCCTCAGGTAACTGTATAGCTGGAACCAGACCGTGAGTGGAGCCAGGCCTCAGGTAACTGTAGAGCTGGAACCAGAACGTGAGTAGAGCCAGGCCTCAGGTAACTGTATAGCTGGAACCAGACCGTGAGTGGAGCCAGGCCTCAGGTAACTGTATAGCTGGAACCAGACCGTGAGTGGAGCCAGGCCTCAGGTAACTGTATAGCTGGAACCAGACCGTGAGTGGAGCCAGGCCTCAGGTAACTGTATAGCTGCTGGATTTCCTGGTTGCACAATGCACATCTCGGTATGATGCAAAATATTGAAATGAAGGTAGTTTTTCATATACATTAGCCTCGGATAGTAAATCACGATGACCGTGGCAGTCAGCACTCCATAGTACATATGATAATAATAACTGTATACATTACATAGGTATGTACCGAACTGTAACAAACAACTGGTAACAGTGCAAATGGTTTGCAAGCAGCAAGGGGCAGAACGACTTTTCCGCGCATAAATGGTCCCTGCGGATCTGGAGGAGCCTGGGGAGAGATGGCTTGGGGAGATGTTCCTGGCCTGGTCCCAGTATTAGGCTCTTCGGTCCAGCAAGTTGGGCACCGCTGGAGCAGCTTCCGGGTGCCGATGTCCGCGTCTTTTCGTTCGCGTCGCTTTTTTCGGAACTCGGCAGACTAGCTAAACGTGTAGCCCGCTTGAAAGTTAATATTGTATGAAGGGAATGGGCCCTGGTGGAATTAATTTTCCAATTTTGTATAAGCAATTGCGAAACTTGTGTCATGTCGCGAAGCGGCGCGAAATTGCCATTTGTTTAATGTGGATAGTTGGTTTTTGACTGCTGCAAAGGCAATTTTTACGATAAATTGTTAACTTTCCTCTCAAACAGTGTGTGTAGGGGTGTCAACCACCCTACTTCAGTTAAGGGCGCTTCAGCCCTCCCCCACCTTGGCTTCAGCCCCTCCCCCCCCCCCCCAACTTGGCTTCAGCCCCCCCACGCTTCGAAGAGGAAGTGGGTCAAATCCGGGGAGAAATCTATATGTGTGGATTTTGATGGTACTTTAAGCGATTTTTCCCAGCTCAGCCCCCCCCCCCCCCCCCAACTTTTCTGGAGAAGCTACGCCCCTGCCATGTCGTATGCTTCATATTCCAATCTTGATTTTGATAGGAATCACATAACTGGAATCAGCTTCCGCCATAAAAGTGCGCGTGTGTGTGTGTTGGGTGGGGGGAGGGCGGCCGCCATAAAAAGTGGTAGGGGGGGGGGGGGGGTCGACCTCCCCCTGTTTTCAAAAGTGTGTGTGTGTGTGGGGGGGGGGGGGGGGGAGGTGGTCGCGACCCCCCCCCCCCCGTCGGCGACGCCCCTGCCTATGACGTCACCCACCTTATCGCAGACGGCCTGCAGTGTGTACTGCGAGACGGGCTGACCGGTGTGGTTCAGCGCAGTGATGACGCAGACGGTGACGTCATCCCGGGGCCGGTTACCGGCCGGGTGGAGGCTGATCTCGAGCGAGTCGGACTCGGAGAACAGAGGCAGAGGAGGGCCGCCACCTGTGGTGCACCGGCAGGTGAATAGAATGGGCCCCCAACACCTACACATGGAAATGCTGCAATCGATGTACCGGAGAACAACTCAGGACTTCTATCACGAATGTGTTCACAGATAGCTCTCAGACAGGAATTAAAACGTCATCGTAAAACATGCCAGAAGTGGCTTGTAGTACTTCTCGTCCCCGACCTAAACTACACGCTGTTCTGAATCTGATTGAATGATATCAGCAGGCGATTCAGCTGACAGCCGACGCTCGGATTGCTAAAAACTAGAGGTCAAAGAGAACACAAACACGGCATTCGACTGCTGCTGTCCGAAGCAGCCGACTGCCTGACCAAGTGACTCCCCGTCAGCGAAGACTGGGTCCGCCAGAATACCGACATGTGTGACTCAACAATCACCACAGCAGTTACCAGCTACAATATGCAATATAATACCGGGTGCAATATAATACCAATGTACAACGCAATGCAATGCCATCTCAGATTCTCACCTGGCCTGATCTGCTCCAGAGCCACGGTGACCTCTGCCAGACTGGGCGGCCGGTCACGAGGCGTGGCATCTCCGCCGGCGGGGTCCTGACCCCCGGCTGACCCGGTCTGACCCCCAGTCGTGCCCGTCAGGCCCCCGGCGGCCCCGGTCTCCGAGAGCAGAGAGTCGTGCGGCGAACTCTGGCCACTCAGCGTCGAGAGCAGGCTGACGTCATCGCCCAGCAGGTCTGCCATTGGATGGCGGCCGTTTGGCTCCGCCCCCGCCGCGCGGCCCGGGGAGCGGGGTGGAGTCTGATTGGTTGGCGGCGGAGCGGCGGCCGCGCTGATTGGTGCGGGGCGGGGCGAAGTGGCTGATGCTATGCTCTGATTGGTGGAGAGGGAGCTGGGCGGGGCCGATGGCAGTCTGTAAAACACCAGTCAAATTAGCAGTGGCATACGGACTTCAAAAGGAAAGAAGATATTGGCAAGACGTTTTCCGATCTGATTGGTATTTTCTCATTGCTTAATTGGAAGACGTGGCCAATGAAAAGACGAAGTCTAAAGCTAGACCACGAACAAAACCTAAACATAAGCTTTTCTTGAATTTCATTTGACATTACTGAACAATAACAGAACAAAATGATGATAACTACAGCTTTATCATCCCCAACTTCGCACCATGTTCGACTTACTTGTCTGCCGGTGCCGGTGCCGCCGAGCTGGACATACTCAGCCGTACCAGGGCATCCAGGTCATCAAACGCAGAGCGGCTGGGTGGCTGGGGTGGCGGCAGGCCGGCCGCCGGGGTAACCTGGCCGGTACACGGGTAGGGTTCCACACACCAGTTAGGACGAGCAGACATCAGACGCGTCAATGCGTAGAATAGGACGTTCACGAACGATCGATACATCCGCACACCACGACCGAGGTAACTACGCTGATCAGCCAATCTGGATATCAATGTGAGAATCAGTTGATGAAAGCAGGGTTGAGATCGACACATCAGCAAGTCGATTTAGAATCAAAACCAACCGAATTCACGTGACTCAGGGATATTTAATAGAGTTGAATCAGCCGTGAACATCCTGTGTAGTGTGTACACCCGGAAGACAACAGATGACGTTTCTTCCACACAGATTGGAAGACAATTATCCCACACATAGCCTATATGACTCCCACACACTCCTAAATATGCCGACCTGTGAGGAAACTAGTCTGGGCTGCTGCTGCTGTAACATCCCCATCGCCGCTGCAGCCGCAGCAGACTGTATCGCTGGCTGGAGCGGGGGTGGGCTGAGCGCTCCCAGCAGGTCAGCCAGGTCGGACCCGGGAACAACGGCCGAGGGGGCCGGGCCGGCAGGCGGCGCCCCGGTCGGCTGGCTCAGCAGGTCCGGCTGGCTCATAGGTAGCGCAGCAGTCGACCCCGCCGCCGGTGTCTGGGCGACGTCAGACAGACCTGGCGAGATACATGGAGATAACATAGGAACCGGACGTGGCCAGCAGTTCTCACCGATACAGTAATGCAGAACAAAACACATTGAACCTTTGGCTCGCAGGAAATGTTTTAGTAAGACAGTTCATCGACAGCCAGTGCTAGTTAGTTGGAGCACGATAAAATGCCAAGAGTATCATCCTGCTCAAAAGCATTACTGCATTGCAGAATGACAGAAATTCATGAGCTCTAGCACACTGTCAACAGCTGAAGAGGGCGGAGTCATGTTCCTATAACTCATATAATATCAGCAATACAAAAAAGCCGATTCCCGCAATCCTCGCAGTGCGTGGTTAATCAGATGTCTCCGGGAATCGAACCCGTAACCTCTGCACCCCTCCCCACTTACCGAGCCGCTCCAGCTGTATCTGTAGCATCTCCTGGCTGGAGAGCGGCGTCTCCTGCCGGTCTTCAGGCGGCGGCCGCTGCTCCTGGGGCGACTCCAGCTGGAGCAGGGTGAGCGGCGGGCCTCCAGAGGCGGAGAGGAGGGACCGGTGGCGGGCCAGGGTGGCGCCAATCTGCTCACTGGCCGACACTAGGTCAGCTGCGTTGGGGGAGGAGGGGGGGGGGGGGGGGGGACGTGAGACGACGGCGCGGGGCGGGGCGGACAAAGTGTAGCAAGTCAGATCAGACACCTGAGCAAAAGAGCGAGTAAAACAGACAGCATTCTAAATCAATGAACATTGTGTATTTTATCGAGTATCCTGATCTCGTCCCAATTTGCCTTTTCCATAGTAGTTCAAGATTCAATTTAATTTTGTTCTCAATTATGTCAACAATGTGCACTCCATTACCAGCAAAAAGTAAATTTCCCACTCTGTCTTACAGAAAGCGGGTAGCAACTCTCTGTCCCAGCCTCACAGGCCGCAGCGACCGAGCGAAGAACACCATGAGTGCCAGCTACTGACCGAGCGCCCCAGTCTCACAGGCCGCAGCGACCGGGCGAAGAACACCAGTGCCAGCTACTGACCGAGCGCCCCAGTTTCACAGGCCGCAGCGACCGGGCGAAGAACACCAGTGCCAGCTACTGACCGGGCGCCGAGTCCTGATCGTCCGCCTCCGCCGCCAGCGAGTCCAGTTTACCCACCGAGCGCCGAGTCCTGATCGTCCGACAGCGAGTCCAGTTTACCCACCGAGCGCCGAGTCCTGATCGTCCGACAGCGAGTCCAGTTTACCCACCGAGCGCCGAGTCCTGATCGTCCGCCAGCGAGTCCAGTTTACCCACCGAGCGCCGAGTCCTGATCGTCCGCCAGCGAGTCCAGTTTACCCACCGAGCGCCGAGTCCTGATCGTCCGCCTCCGCCGCCAGCGAGTCCAGTTTACCCACCGAGCGCCGAGTCCTGTTCGTCCGCCTCCGCCGCCAGCGAGTCCAGTTTACCCACCGAGCGCCGAGTCCTGATCGTCCGCCTCGGCCGCCAGCGAGTCCAGTTTTGCCCGCAGCTGTTCACAGGAGGTACACAGCTCCGCCATGAGCTCCAGCTCGTCTGTAGATGTGCTCTCTGTGTGGGACAATACACCATGGTCAGCAGGGTTATTGCAGTACATTGTAGTGGCGAGCACGGTTTACAAATATTATATGCACGGCATAGGTTTATTGAAGTTCTGCTACGCCATCCAGTCTGTTATCGTTACTGGCAAATATTTTATAGCCAGCAAAACCTCAACCAGGTTGACCCAACCAAGAGCGCCCATACAGCAATGTGTGCTGAGCAAGTCCGTGTGAGCCTGGGGCCCTGGTTTGAGTACATCAGTCTGCAGTACCTGGCGAGTAGTTATCCATCATCTCCTGCAGCAGCCGCAGGTTGGTGTGGACCGTCTCCAGCTCCGTGACGCGCCGGCAGACCCGGTCCGACCGCTCCTCGTCCTGAGGTCACACACAGGTCACGTACGGGCACGTACGGGTCACGTACGAGTCACGTACGGGTCACGTACTGGTCACACACAGGTCACGTACAGGTCACACACAGGTCACGTACGGGTCACGTACGGGTCGCGTACGGGTCACGTACGGGTCACGTACGGGTCACGTACGGGTCACGTACGGGTCACGTACGGGTCACGTACGGGTCACGTACGGGTCACGTACGGGTCACGTACGGGTCACGTACGGGTCACGCACGGGTCACACGGGTCACGTACAGGTCACACACACACAGGTCACGTAAGGTCACGTACTGGTCACGCACAGGTCACATACGGGTCACGCACTGGTTACACACACAAGTCACGTACTGGTCACACACAGGTCACACACAGGTCACACACAGGTCACACACAGGTCACACACAAGTCACACACAGGTCACATACAGGTCACGTACAGGTCACGTACAGGTCACATACGGGTCACGTACGGGTCACACACAGGTCACGTACGGGTCACGTACGGGTCACGTGCGGGTCACACACAGGTCACGTACGGGTCACGTACGGGTCACGTACGGGTCACGTACAGGTCACACACAGGTCACACACAGGTCACACACAGGTCACACACAGGTCATGTACGGGTCACGTACGGGTCACGTACGGGTCACGTACTGGTCACACACACACACACGTCACGTACGGGTCACGTACAGGTCACGTACGGGTCGCGTACATGTCACGTACGGGTCACGTACTGGTCACACACAGGTCACGTACGGGTCACGTACTGGTCACACACACAAGTCACGTACGGGTCACGTACAGGTCACGTACAGGTCACGTACAGGTCACGTACAGGTCACGTACAGGTCACGTACGGGTCGCGTACAGGTCGCGTACAGGTCACGTACAGGTCACGTACGGGTCACGTACGGGTCACGTACAGGTCACGTACGGGTCACGTACGGGTCACGTACGGGTCACACACGGCACACCGATGTCACACAGGGTAACACACGGCCCCAGGTCATACGTCGGCGTCATGCATGGTCAGTGGTCACACACACTCCAGGACGGAATATCAATCCTGGTCACACAGCGCAGAAAACGGACAGCAAAACAGCCTAATGGACACGATTTCGGCGCCACTCAGCACCACCACAGCAGTGTCTGGTCGATACCGATTATCGATTTCAGCCGATCATCGATTATCGATACCGATTATCGATTTCAGCGTCGTGCCTAAATACTCACCTGTTTGACCATGGTCTTGATGAGTCGGTTAGCGGCCTGGATATCATCGGGGCTGGTGCTCTGCAGAAGCCGTTTCAGCAGCGCCGCCTTCTGGCCGTCCTCGAAGATCGGGTTCTGCGGACGCTCGGTAGATGGCAGTGGCGGCGTCGGCGGCCGGTGGGGATCCAGCTGAAAAAAGAAAACAATTGTTAGGGCTAATGTTTATAAATAATAGAGTCCACGCATACTAAAATAGGACAAGTTACATGTATTTCATGCTGACGTCATGTCAATGGCACATTCAAAGGTAAATATTAACAATTAACCATGTCCTCACTCTGGCACTACGATCATGACACATGAAACTGCATAGAAGAGAGAGAGAGAGAGAGAGAGAGAGAGAGAGAGAGAGAGAGAGAGAGAGAGAGAGAGAGAGAGAGAGAGAGAGAGAGAGAGAGAGAGAGAGAGAGAGAGAGATCCCGCCCGTCTGACCACCTACCGCCACGTCCGCGGCGGCAGACTCGATAACCGTTAGTGCGTCCTCCGTCCGCGGCGAGGCGCCACCGGTCGACCGAGGCGTTATCTAACGGCAGGCATGCACGGCGATCAGGCTGGGGATTCTGCGGGTACGGAAGTCACATGCCAAGCAGGTAGATGGGGAGGAAAAGGGCAGAGATGGGGGGGGGGGGGGGATACAGCTCACCAACAGAGAGAGGTACCGTTTCCGGATAATTACCGATGCACCATGCATCAGAGTTTGTTATGGTTCCGCTGGGCCAGGAGAGCTGATAATGACACTAGTTACATGATCTGCCATGCACTGAATGGTACCAGTATGCATAGCAAGCAGTATCACATATTATAGACATACTATACATATTCACTGAACACTATATAGGAACAGGTAACACTATAAAGGACATCAATGCCATTGAAACAGCCGTTTGTTATTGCTTACCAGTCACCAAAAGCATTAGGTCATGCCTGCATAACATATTTTTGGCTTCTTAACCAGGTAGTTACAACGACTTCCTCAACAGATTATGCAAGTCAGCTCTTGCCTAGGTCATTCACATGCTAACTTACAACATGCTATTTGTATGCTTAACCTCCTCACATCTTTCTTTCTCCCTCAACTCCCCAGCTCCTTCCCCACCTACCCCTCCGACCTACCCCGTGCCCCCTTAACTCTTCCCCTCCCCCTCCGACCTACCCCGTGCCCCCTTAACTCTTCCCCTCCCCCTCCGACCTACGCCGTGCCCCCTTAACTCTTCCCCTCCCCCTCCGACCTACGCCGTGCATATCGAGAAGTCCCTGCTTCTGCAGCAGTGTGAACGCCTCCTGTATCTTGGCCTCGTGCGGCATCTGTCGGGACCAGGTCAGCAGCAGATCCGCCGCCCGCTGCTTCACCTTCTGCGGCGTCCGCGCGCCCAGGTACCGCGGAGACAGCAGCTTGATCAGCTCGTTCAGGAAGCGGAACTTGCCCAGCTCCGCCTGAAAGCTGGGTCCGCCGGTACGGGCGCAGGTGTCCAGCAGCTGGAATAGGCCGGCGGGGAGGGGTTACTGGTGATAGTGAGGGCGACCTGGGAACAGGCCGGCGGGGAGGGGTTAGTGGTGATAGTGATGGCGACCTGGGAACAGGCCGGCGGGGAGGGGTTAGTGGTGATAGTGAGGGCGACCTGGGAACAGGCCGGCGGGGAGGGGTTAGTGGTGATAGTGATGGCGACCTGGGAACAGGCCGGCGGGGAGGGGTTAGTGGTGATAGTGAGGGCGACCTGGGAACAGGCCGGCGGGGAGGGGTCAGTGGTGATAGTGAGGGCGACCTGGGAACAGGCCGGCGGGGAGGGGTTAGTGGTGATAGTGAGGGCGACCTGGGAACAGGCCGGCGGGGAGGGGTTAGTGGTGATAGTGAGGGCGACCTGGGAACAGGCAGGCGGGGAGGGGTTAGTGGTGATAGTGAGGGCGAGGGCGACCTGGGAACAGGCCGGCGGGGAGGGGTTAGTGGTGATAGTGAGGTCGACCTGGGAACAGGCCGGCGGGGAGGGGTTAGTGGTGATAGTGAGGGCGAGGGCGACCTGGGAACAGGCCGGCGGGGAGGAGTTAGTGGTGATAGTGAGGTCGACCTGTGAACAGGCCGGCGGGGAGAGGTTAGTGGTGATAGTGAGGGCGACCTGGGAACAGGCCGGCGGGGAGGGGTTAGTGGTGATAGCGAGGGCGACCTGGGAACAGGCCGGCGGGGAGGGGTCAGTGGTGATAGTGAGGGCGACCTGGGAATAGGCCGGCGGGGAGGGGTTAGTGGTGATAGTGAGGGTGAGGGCGACCTGGGAACAGGCCGGCAGGGAGGGGTTAGTGGTGATAGTGAGGGCGAGGGCGACCTGTGAACAGGCCGGCGGGGAGGGGTTAGTGGTGATAGTGAGGGCGACCTGGGAACAGGCAGGTGGGGAGGGGTTAGTGGTGATAGTGAGGGCGAGGGCGACCTGTGAACAGGCCGGCGGGGAGGGGTTAGTGGTGATAGTGAGGGCGAGGGCGACCTGGGAACAGGCCGGCGAGGAGGGGTTAGTAGTGATAGTGAGGGCGTCCTGGGAACAGGCCGGCGGGGAGGGGTTAGTGGTGATAGTGAGGGCGAGGGCGACCTGGGAACAGGCTGGCGGGGAGGGGTTAGTGGTGATAGTGAGGGCGAGGGCGACCTGGGAACAGGCCGGCGGGGAGGGGTTAGTGGTGATAGTGAGGGCGACCTGGGAACAGGCCGGCGGGGTGATAGTTAGTGGTGATAGTGAGGGCGAGGGCGACCTGGGAACAGGCCAGCGGGGAGGGGTTAGTGGTGATAGTGAGGGCGAGGGCGACCTGGGAACAGGCCGGCGGGGAGGGGTTAGTGGTGATAGTGAGGGCAAGGGCGACCTGGGAACAGGCCGGCGGGGAGGGGTTAGTGGTGATAGTGAGGGCGAACTGGGAACAGGCCGGCGGGGAGGGGTTAGTGGTGATAGTGAGGGCGACCTGGGAACAGGCCGGCGGGGAGGGGTTAGTGGTGATAGTGAGGGCGACCTGGGAACAGGCCTGCGGGGAGGGGTTAGTGGTGATAGTGAGGGCGACCTGGGAACAGGCCGGCGGGGAGGGGTTAGTGGTGATAGTGAGGGCGACCTGGGAACAGGCAGGCGGGGAGGGGTTAGTGGTGATAGTGAGGGCGACCTGGGAACAGGCC
Organism: Chirona hameri; assembly: GCA_036785665.1. NCBI lineage: Eukaryota > Metazoa > Arthropoda > Thecostraca > Balanomorpha > Balanidae > Chirona > Chirona hameri. The sequence goes on from JAXIVJ010010118.1 coordinate 35,407, forward strand.
GGCGGGGAGGGGTTAGTGGTGATAGTGAGGGCGACCTGGGAACAGGCCGGCGGGGAGGGGTTAGTGGTGATAGTGAGGGCGAGGGCGACCTGGAAACAGGCCGGCGGGGAGGGGTTAGTGGTGATAGTGAGGGCGAGGGCGACCTGGGAACAGGCAGGCGGGGAGGGGTTAGTGGTGATAGTGAGGGCGAGGGCGACCTGGGAACAGGCAGGCGGGGAGGGGTTAGTGGTGATAGTGAGGGCGAGGGCGACCTGGGAACAGGCCGGTGGGGAGGGGTTAGTGGTGATAGTGAGGGCGAGGGCGACCTGGGAACAGGCAGGCGGGGAGGGGTTAGTGGTGATAGTGAGGGCGAGGGCGACCTGGGAACAGGCCGGCGGGGAGGGGTTAGTGGTGATAGTGAGGGCGACCTGGGAACAGGCCTGCGGGGAGGGGTTAGTGGTGATAGTGAGGGCGACCTGGGAACAGGCCGGCGGGGAGGGGTTAGTGGTGATAGTGAGGGCGACCTGGGAACAGGCCGGCGGGGAGGGGTTAGTGGTGATAGTGAGGGCGACCTGGAAACAGGCCGGCGGGGAGGGGTTAGTGGTGATAGTGAGGGCGAGGGCGACCTGGAAACAGGCAGGCGGGGAGGGGTTAGTGGTGATAGTGAGGGCGAGGGCGACCTGGGAACAGGCAGGCGGGGAGGGGTTAGTGGTGATAGTGAGGGCGAGGGCGACCTGGGAACAGGCCGGCGGGGAGGGGTTAGTGGTGATAGTGAGGGCGACCTGGGAACAGGCCTGCGGGGAGGGGTTAGTGGTGATAGTGAGGGCGACCTGGGAACAGGCCGGCGGGGAGGGGTTAGTGGTGATAGTGAGGGTGATCTGGGAACAGGCCGGCGGGGAGGGGTTAGTGGTGATAGTGAGGGCGACCTGGGAACAGGCCGGCGGGGAGGGGTTAGTGGTGATAGTGAGGGCGAGGGCGACCTGGGAACAGGCAGGCGGGGAGGGGTTAGTGGTGATAGTGAGGGCGACCTGTGAACAGGCCGGCGGGGAGGGGTTAGTGGTGATAGTGAGGGCGACCTGGGAACAGGCCGGCGGGGAGGGGTTAGTGGTGATAGTGAGGGCGACCTGGGAACAGGCCGGCAGGGAGGGGTTAGTGGTGATAGTGAGGGCGACCTGGGAACAGGCCGGCGAGGAGGGGTTAGTAGTGATAGTGAGGGCGACCTGGGAACATGCAGGCGGGGAGGGGTTAGTGGTGATAGTGAGGTCGACCTGGGAACAGGCCGGCGAGGAGGGGTTAGTGGTGATAGTGAGGGCGAGGGCGACCTGTGGCGTCTTGCGAACGACGTCAGCTACAGGTAAATCTTTGGAGATTATTTTCCACATTACAATATGTGCTTAAGTTCGCTCGTCCTCTTCAAGTAACAAGTAACAAGTAAGTCTATGGAGAAACACTTCTTGCTATATTTTAAATCTACATGTCCCATGTGATCTGCCCTGGATCAGTTACATCTCATTTTTTACATTTGCATATCTCCATTTATTCTTCTACACTTTCAACAAAAAAAAAGAGGGAAAATCAACAGTAAGCTTGCTTTTGCCACCAGTTCCGTCGGAACCGGTGCTCGTCGTCAGCTTGACCGCGTTGAACAGCTGTCGATAACAAACCAGTGATCTGATCACTCTGCCGCGACCAGAGCTCCCGCTGGCCCCGACTTACATCGAGAGCGAGCATGGCCTCCCGCTCCTGAGGACTCTGGATCCGGTACGCCAGCAGCCGGGTAGCTGCCACCGGACCGTCCTGGCGGGCACAGGTCAACCTGGGTCAACACAAGGTCAGTGGAGGTCACCGGCTGACAGTGATCTGAGGTCTTTAGAGGGAACTCGAGGCTATGACACAGGGCACAGTTACATTCCAGCACAGGTCGTCTGAGAAACGAAGGTCATTGACAGGTTTAACTGACTGTCCGAGTAACGAAGGTCATTGACAGGTTTAACTGACCGTCTGACGATAACAAAGATCAGGGGGCAAGAAGGGTCAAAGTTAACGAATATCACAGCCAGGTGACAAAGGTCAAACCTTGATGAAAGTTATCTGTTTATATATAGCATATAGATCCTACATATCTCCGTAAACCACAGCAGGCTACAGAACGTTAGTTTTCAGAAGTTGCCCACCTCACCTGTTGTTGTTTGACACGCTCACAGAACGTGTAGACCAGCTGCGGGTCGTATGTCTGGTTCAGTGGGTTGGTACCACAGAACCACAGAATGTTAGTTTTCAGAAGTTGCCCACCTCACCTGTTGTTGTTTGACACGCTCGCAGAACGTGTAGACCAGCTGCGGGTCGTATGTCTGGTTCAGCGGGTTGGTGAGGCGCTCTGTGGACAGGGGTCACTTGACTTCAGCAATGCAGGCAAGAAGCGGTTGTGTTAGCAGTAAGCACAGATGTCAAACAAACCTGAATGTTGATAAGCTGAGATAATAACAATATCTGATAACCAAACTGGCTGAAGAATCTCATAGTTGATTTACATATCAATATAAATATCAACTTAACACAAAGTGATAGACTTGTTTGGAAGCCAGCTTTATAGGAAACCAGGTTTAACAAGATAATAATGTTAACCAACTCTTAAAGCAGCACAACATATTTATATCCACTTCACACGAGCCACAGAGCACGACCAACTCACGTATGAGCACATCGAGTGGCTCCTGGTTGGAGCTGGCTGCCGACATGGTGTTCGAGATGACCTCAGCCAGCTGAGGGACCGACAACCACTGACACTGGAACGCCCGCTATCCCGCGGCTGGATCGCCCGCTGTCCACACGGCTGGATCGCCAGCTATCACTACTGCTGGATCGCCAGCTATCCCTACTGCTGGATCGCCAGCTATCCCTACTGCTGGATCGCCAGCTATCCCTACTGCTGGATCGCCAGCTATCCCTACTGCTGGACCGCCAGCAGTCCACACGGCTGCATCGCCCGCTATCCCGCGGCTGGATCGTCAGCTATCCCGCGGCTGGATCGCCAGCTATCTCGCGGCTGGATCGCCAGCTATCCCTTCTGCTGGATCGTTGAATAGTTCACCCCTGCCAAACGACCAGTCATCAGTCTTAGTAACTGATGGTGACCTGACAAGCGTAAAAGGGCTGATGTAGCTGCTGCTATGTTGGAGCCACACTGGGACAGATGCTACTGCTATGTTGGAGCCACACTGGGACAGCTGCTGCTGCTATGTTGGAGCCACACTGGGACAGCTGCTGCTATGTTGGAGCCACACTGGGACAGCTGCTGCTATGTTGGAGCCACACTGGGACAGCTGCTGCTATGTTGGAGCCACACTGGGACAGCTGCGGCTATGTTGGAGCCACACTGGGACAGCTGCTGCTATGTTGGACTGATTTGTGGATGTGGATGACGCCACACTGATTTGTGGATGTAATGACAGGGACAGCCTATGGATGGAAAGACAGGTAAAAGTTGGCATAAGTAATAACTCATTTTGGTGAACAGGTAGTTGGGTGATAAAACCTGGTACATATGCTTTTTGGTTGAATTTTCCACTCTTTATACTTATTTTTAGTCAGAATTTTCCACTCCGCACCCCAGCTCCAAAGCAATTCTAGGAGCTTGGCTCAAAGTAAGGTAAGGTAAGTTGTGCTATTTATATCCCAGGACAAAGAAGGGAGGTTAAAGTCCCACAGTACAATAACCTCTCGGTCTGAGCAGAAGTTTGTTAAGTGAGTAATTAAGGAAGCATTTTCTTGGGAGGTGTATGATGGAGGTCTATATACAGCAGCTACAAGGACATTCAGCTCAGGAAGGCGGAATGTGATAACATTCTTAGGTGATGTGTCAACACAATCAAATGTAAGACTTGCATGGATATAGGTGCAGACTCTGTGCATGGGAACTTTATATGAGACATCATTGCAGACGATGCTGAAGTTGGGAATGTGGATAAAATAATCGGGCATTGAGGATAAAAGGTGAGTTTCTGTTAGGCACATTACATGAGGACTGTGTTTCTGAATAAACTCTTGCACAAATAGAAGTTTCCCCACTAGGGAGTTAGTATTACATTTGGCTACCTTAATGTTTCATTTTTTGTTTTGTTTTTGTAATCAAATTGTCCAAATGTTTTTTGAATGGATGGATTTCCAAGGTCAGGCCCCACACTAAGCATAGCTTGTTGTACAGGCCCTGACCCCACCACCCGATCAAGCAATTCCTGTTGTCCGGCAGAATTTAGAAGCGAAAGTTTTACGTGCCCGACATACCTGGACACGGTCCGCCCAGCTCACTGACGTCACCTGACCTTGAGTGCAACCACTGCCACTGGCCACAGGCCATCCCAGTCAGGGGCAAATAGTGAGCGCCAAAGCGACTCGAACCCGGGCTGCCACTACCAGGTGAGGTCAGAAGTCTAGCACTCTCCCAACTGAGCTACAGGGTGGACCTTTATGAAAGTTGTCAAATATATGCTGGTTGCAGTAGAAAATATGAAGTAAGTGCTGCTGAAAACGATGGTGATATTTATCTAGAAGTCACTTAACTTTATACAAATTAAGGTTTCAAATTTGGGATCATGACGTCGATATTGAGCTATAGACCGCCGCTGATTGGCTGACAAAGTGGGATTGATTGAAAAAGTGGCTCTCAGCCAATCAGTGGCGGCACTAGCCTAGACCCCATTTTGCAGGTGAGAAATTAAATTGCTCAAAAATGGCTAAGTTTTGGGGAAAATGACCTTAGTATTTTTAACATTTCAATAATGGCCAAAGATAATGGCTATCTCAGTTCAAAACCAATACAAAAGTGAAACATTCCCTTTAAGAACAAAGGCAGAGGAGACAGGGAAAGACAAGGTTGGTTTCGTACTGGTAGTCGGGTTTACATGTTTGAGCGCCCTGATGCCCGACTGGAAAAAATACACGCTTTCACCAACATGTCCAGCGTAATTCGGCGATCGCGCCGAAAATTTCGGCGCACGTCCAGCGTAATTTCATCTAGCAAAAGTTTGGCGCACAGACCCCCGAGATTCCGGTTCCATCCTTCAAGGCCGCACGACTGGATCCACTGTCCACTGGTCCACGACTGGGCTGCTCCTGCCAGGAGCCTCGCCACTGACTTCACAATTCAGTCGGGGACACTATGGTTAAATTTTATATTTTCGGAAACTTCCATTTTTGGAAAGTGCGTTCCCATTTATAGAAGTAATTTCTAAAAATGTCCTAAAAGGCGGAAAGTCGGGGGAGCTGGCGAACAGGTGGCCGCGACGACGCGAAGCGACGTGCACATTTTAATTTTAGGTCGTGGAAAACGAAATTTTAATATTGGAACCAGACCGTGAGAGGAGCCAAGCCTCCGGTAATCCGTATTCCTGGTTGCACATCTCGGTATGATGACAAACATTGAAAAATATTGCAATTTTACGGGTTTGCCTGATAAAACTGAGAAATATGGGCCTTGTAGACGTAGATGGTAAGAAGCTAAAATGCTACTCATTCAATTCACCGTTGCAACAAACCAAAGACGATGACGATGGCTTCGTTATGACGATGGCCACCGATGTGACGCGACGCCGCAAAGCGGCGTGAAAATGTACATTTTAGGTCGTGCAAAAACGCAATTTTAATATTGGAACCAGATCGTGATTCGTGAGTGGAGCCAAACCTCAGGTAACCCCTATTCCTGGTTGCACATCTCGGTATGATTAAAAATATTGAAATTAAGGTAGTTTTCCATATACATATTCCTCGGATAGTAAATCACGATGACCGGTGGCAGTCAGCGCTCAATAGTACATATGATAATAACTGTATACATTACATATGTACTGAACTGCAACAAACAACTGGTAACAGTGCCAACGGTTTAAAAGCAGCAAGAGGCAGAACGACTTTTCCGCGCATAAATGGTCCCTGTGGATCTTGAGGAGGCTGGGGCGAGATGGCTTGGGCAGATGTTCCTGGCCTGGTCCCACTATTAGGCTCTTCGGTTCAACAAGTTGGGCACCGCTGGAGCAGTTTCCAGGAGCCGATGTCTGCGTCTTTGCGTTCGCGTCACTTTTTTCAGAACTCGGCAGACTAGCTAAACATGTAGCCTGCTTGAAAGTTAATATTGTATGAAGGGAGTGGGCCCTGGGGCTAGCAATTAGGTACCGCTGAGGAGAGCCTCTGCCAGACACTTAATTAATTCATTTTGGCATTTTCCAAATTTTTACAAGCAATAGCGAATTTTGTATCATGCCGTGAAGCGGCACAATATTTGCAGGGTTTTTACGTGGAAAGCTGGATTTTGACTGCTGCAAAGGCAATGTTTACAACTTATGTCCGACCGTCTGGGGGGGGGGGGGGCATGACCCCTTGCCCCCCCCCCCCCCTGGATCCGCCCCTGATGCTTTGCACTGAAAGACAGTGACACCCTGATGCTGAAGCTGATGTGGCACTGCGAGGCCTTCCACATGCTGACTTCACATTTCTGTGTTAACAGGTGTTGTGCATGCAGTGTAGCACCCAACAAATTTTGGGGCAACGCCCATTCCATCAAAATGTTGCCGCAACGGCTCCACCAAGGCGTCCAGTGTAGTGAGTGTATTTTTTTTCCAGTCTGGCCCTGATGCAGCAGGACGTTTGGGGACAGTTTCGTTTTTATCCTGTGCGGCGCCAGTCACAGAGGCCTCCGGCTCAGATCCAGGCCCAGACAGGGGCCCGAGCCTGCTGTCAGACCTATCACCCAACACCAGGTGCTATGGGTGGACCATCAGCACATCCATGACCAGAGTTCACAAACCCTGCACCCCTCTCACCCAGTGCCCCTCTCCTCACCTTGTTCTCCTGTCTTTGTTTGTATGTGAGGTCCCATCAAATAAATGCTTGGGGAAAATGAGATGAGTTTTTCAACTCCTTGGACTTGTCTAGTATATGTTTGAGTCTGGTATCATCAGCCAACTTCCCATAGCAAAGGTCAGTTTTGGACAGAATATGTACAACATCTGGTAGCAAGGCTCTCACTGATGAGTAGTTCAGAAACAGAGGCAAATTTCTCATCACAAATTCCTACTCTGACTCGCCAATACCCACCCACAGTACATACAAAATACCTCATTCTGCAATCTGCTAACAAAAACACTTTGACTTAGTCAACAGTCTACCTGTCTTTTTGATGACAGTGACAAGTTGAAGTATAATTAACATTTGAGCAAGCCACACATTTTTGGATATAGGCGAAAAATGCCATGCCGCGATAAAATGAGGAATAAAGAAGCTATTAAAAATACCTAGGCCAACCTACCTAATGTCAATCTGCATCAGATAATCATGAGGATAATAATGAGGTCAATCAGATAATAATGATACAAATGAGGAATAAAAAGCAATTAAAAATACCTAGGCTAACCTACCTAATGTCAATCAGAGAACCCAATACCAAGTGAGTATAAAAGCCCAATATTACAATATGACCAAATCAAGTTCAACCCAAGGCCCGCGTTCAACCTGTGATGGACCCTGTTTATCATCGGCAAAAATGCAATAAGTTGACATATACTGCGCATTTGATACAAATAGTCGTTTTCCCGAAAAGGTACAGAAATTAGTATATACATTTTTGTGTATAACTTACTTTCACGGTGGTGGTAAATATTGGCTTCCAATAGGCAATAATTCAAGAATGTGCAGCAAATAATAACCAAATTGTAGATACAAATTTCTTTAGGGAACATAAATAAATTGAAGTTGCGATTTGAGGATACTTATTGAAAGGAATTTGAACATCTTCGAGGTTTATTTGGAGGCTTTCCTACGTCAGCTACCAAATTACGCGCCGATCTGGAAGCTATTTGTATATTGAAAATCACACAAAAAGCGGTTTGTCCGTTTGACGTTAGTTATTTTCTGTTGTATTGTTCTGTTTGTTTTAAGTCATATTCTTTAATCGATTATTTGATATGGCTTGCCCACTCACGTCTTATCATGACATCGAGTCACCGTCAAAAAGGCTTGGTCAAGGACAGGTTCAGGTGAGTGTTAATAAAGACATAAAGACATAAAAGAAAAGTGCAACAAAGAGCCTCTTGGGCCCATCCGAGGTTGCACCCCACCCCACCCACACCCACACCCACCCCCACCCCCCCCCCCTCCACCAGTCTTGCCCCTTCAAATCACCTTACTCTACCTGCATAAAAGAAGGCTAATCCCACGAGTATTTATGAACTAATCCCTTCTCTGTAAAGTATTTATCTAATCTAATTTTGAAGGAAGCAAGTGTCACTGCATCAGCGACATCCCCTGGTAGCATATTCCAATGTCCTACAACCCTTCTACTGAAAAATGACTGTCGTAGCCTAGTCCTACTTTGTTTCATAATGAGTTTATGCTGATGACCTCTACCTCGATTTTCCCTATTGAACTCAAACATACCCTTTAAATATCCAGAATGCTGACTATTTACAAATTTGAAGACTTCAATTAGATCTCCTCTTAGCCTTCTATATCTAAGTGAAAACATACCCAATTTCTTTAATCTATCTTCATAAGGTAAACTACCAAGACAATTAACCATTTTTGTTGCCCTTTTTTAACTCTTTCTAACAACCAGCAATCTTTCTCATATGTTGGAGACCAGGCTTGTACACAATACTCCAAATGTGGTCTAACGTATGCACAATACAGTTTTGTTATTACCTTTTCACTCTTGTAGGAAACATTTCTGTTAATGGCCCCTAGCATTCTAAGTGCCTTTTTCCTAGCTTCTACAACCTGGTCTGACGCTGATAGTCTATTGTTTACCACGACACCTAAATCTCTTTCCTTTTCAATCTGCTCCATTTTCTGCCCACCCATTTCATACCTATGTTTACTGCTAACCCGTCCAGCGTGCATAATCTTACATTTACTCAAATTGAATTTCATCTGCCATGCTTCAGACCACACAACTAGCTTGTCCAGATCTGATTGAAAAACATCCTGATCATGTTTTCCTCTAATAATCCTGACAACTTTTAGATCGTCTGCAAATTTCAAGACTTTGCTGTCTATACTGTTCTCAATTGCATTCACAAATATTATAAAAAGCAATGGGCCAAGGACTGAGCCCTGTGGAACCCCACTGAGAACCTCCTTCCATTGTGATTGGCACCCATTCAATATAACCCTTTGCTGGCGTCCTGAAAGCCACGTTTCTATCCAATCCAGAATCTTGCCCCTGATCCCATGAATTTTAAGTTGCAACCCCAGTCTTGTATGGGGGACTTTGTCAAATGCTTTACTGAAATCAAGAAAAGCTACATCTAGCTGTTTACCCTGATCAAAGCTATCTGTTGCAACATCCAAAAACTCCAGAAGATTAGTTAAACAAGAACAGCCCTTCCTAAAGCCATGCTGTGTATCCTTGATGAGTTCATTTTGCTCCAAGAATTCAACAATCTTATCTTTGATGATTGATTCAAGCACCTTGCAGACTAATGAGGTCAGACTAACTGGTCTATAGTTTTCCTCTTTACTTCTATCTCCCTTTTTATGAATAGGAACAACATTTGCTCTTTTCCAATCAAGTGGAATTTTACTATCTGCAAGTGATTTAGAAAATATTATGGCTAATGGAACCGA
>JAXIVJ010010119.1:0-48479 GCA_036785665.1 Chirona hameri
AAGGAGATGGGGGCCTTAAAACGCCCTTAACGGCTGTTCCAATTGCAAAAACAATGGTCTCAGTCGATTCTTCAGGTCTATATCTAACCTCCACATTAGAAACCTCACGCGTGCCTCATATCCTTGAGACCATAAAAGGTTCTCAAAGGACGGGGCGCCTCAAAAGGCCTTTAAGGGTTGCTCTAATTGCAAAATAATAGTCTCAATCGATTCCCCGGGTCCATATCTAACCTCCGTATTGGCAACCTCACGCGTGCCTTATATCCTTGAGACCATAAAAGGTTCTCAAAGGACGGGGCGCCTCAAAACGCCTTTAAGAGTTGCTCCAATTGCAAACATAATGGTCTCAATCGATTCCCCGGGTCCATATCTAACCTCCGCATTAGCAACCTCACGCGGGCCTTATATCCTTGAGACCATAAAAGGTTCTCAAAGGACGGGGCGCCTCAAAACGCCCTTAACGGCTGTTCCAAATGCAAAAACAATGGTCTCAGTCGATTCTTCAGGTCCATATCTAACCTCCGCATTATAAACCTAACGCGTGCCTCATATTCTTGAGACCATAAAAGGTTATCAAAGGACGGGGCGCCTCAAAACGCTTTTAAGGGTTGCTCTAATTGCAAAATAATGGTCTCAATCGATTCCCCCGGTCCATATCTAACCTCCGCATTGGCAACCTCACGCGTGCCTTATATCCTTGATACCATAAAAGGTTCTCAAAGGACGGGGCGCCTCAAAACGCCCTTAACGGTTGTTGCAATTGCAAACACAATGGTCTCAGTCGATTCTTCAGGTCCATATCTAACCTCCGCATTATAAACCTAACGCGTTCCTCATATTCTTGAGACCATAAAAGGTTATCAAAGGACGGGGCGCCTCAAAACGCTTTTAAGGGTTGCTCTAATTGCAAAATAATGGTATCAATCGATTCCCCCGGTCCATATCTAACCTCCGCATTAGAAACCTCACGCGTGCCTCATATCCTTGATACCATAAAAGGTTCTCAAAGGACGGGGCGCCTCAAAACGCCTTTAAGGGTTGCTCCAATTGCAAAGATAATGGTCTCAATCGATTCCCCGGGTCCATATCTAACCTCCGCTTTGGTAACCTCGCGCGTGCCTTATATCCTTGAGACCATAAAAGGTTCTCAAAGGACGGGGCGCCTCAAAACGCCCTTAACGGTTGTTGCAATTGCAAAAACAATGGTCTCAGTCGATTCTTCAGGTCCATATCTAACCTCCGCATTATAAACCTAACGCGTGCCTCATATTCTTGAGACCATAAAAGGTTATCAAAGGACGGGGCGCCTCAAAACGCTTTTAAGGGTTGCTCTAATTGCAAAATAATGGTCTCAATCGATTTCCCCGGTCCATATCTAACCTCCGCATTGGCAACCTCACGCGTGCCTTATATCCTTGATACCATAAAAGGTTCTCAAAGGACGGGGCGCCTCAAAACGCCCTTAACGGTTGTTGCAATTGCAAAAACAATGGTCTCAGTCGATTCTTTAGGTCCATATCTAACCTCCGCATTATAAACCTAACGCGTGCCTCATATTCTTGAGACCATAAAAGGTTATCAAAGGACGGGGCGCCTCAAAACGCTTTTAAGGGTTGCTCTAATTGCAAAATAATGGTCTCAATCGATTCCCCCGGTCCATATCTAACCTCCGCATTAGAAACCTCACGCGTGCCTCATATCCTTGATACCATAAAAGATTCTCAAAGGACGGGGCGCCACAAAACGCCTTTAAGGGTTGCTCCAATTGCAAAAACAATGGTCTCAGTCGATTCCTCAGGTCTATATCTAACCTCCGCATTAGAAACCTCACGCGTGACTCATATCCCTGAGACCATAAAAGGTTCTCAAAGGACGGGGCGCCCCAAAACGCCTTTAAGGGTTGCTCCAAATTCAAAAACAATGGTCTCAGTTGATTCTTCAGGTCCATATATATCCTCCGCATTAGAAACCTCACGCGTGCCTCATATCCTTGAGACCATAAAAGGTTCTCAAAGGACGGGGCGCCTCAAAACGCTTTTAAGGGTTGCTCCAATTGCAAAAATAATGGTCTCAATCGACTCCCAGGGTCCATATCTAACCGCATTGGCAACCTCAGGCGTGCCTTATATCCTTGAGACCATAAAAGGTTCGCAAAGGACGGGGCGCCTCAAAACGCCCTTAACAGCTGTTCCAATTGCAAAAAACAATGGTCTCAGTCGATTCCTCAGGTCCATATCTAACCTCTGCATTAGAAACCTCACGCGTGCCTCATATCCTTGAGACCATAAAAGGTTCCCAAAGGACGGGGCGCCTCAAAACGCCTTTAAGGGTGGCTCCAATTGCAAAAACAATTGTCTCAGTCGATTCTTCAGGTCCATATCTAACCTCTGCATTAGAAACCTCACGTGTGCCTCATATCCTTGAGACCATAAAAGGTTCTCAAAGGACGGGGCGCCTCAAAACGCCTTCAAGGGTTGCTCTAATTGCAAAATAATGGTCTCAATCGATTCTCCGGGTCCATATCTAACCTCCGCATTGGCAACCTCACGCGTGCCTTATATTCTTGAGACCATAAAAGGTTCTCAAAGGACGGGGCGCCTCAAAACGCCCTTAACAGCTGTTCCAATTGCAAAAAAATGGTCTCAGTCGATTCCTCAGGTCCACCTCCGCATTAGAAACCTCACGCGTGCCTCATATCCTTGAGACCATACATGGTTCTCAAAGGACGGGGCGCCTCAAAACACCCTTAACGGCTGTTCCAATTGCAAAAAATGGTCTCAGTCGATTATTCAGGTCCATATCTAACCTCCGCATTAGAAACCTCACGCGTTCCTCATATCTTTGAGACCATAAAAGGTTCTCAAAGGACGGGGCGCCTCAAAACGCTTTTAAGCGTTGCTCTAATTGCAAAATAATGGTCTCAATCGATTCCCCGGGTCCATATCTAACCTCCGCATTGGTAACCTCACGCGTGCCTTATATCCTTGATACCATAAAAGGTTCTCAAAGGACGGGGCGCCTCAAAACGCTTTTAAGGGTTGCTCCAATTGCAAAAATAATGGTCTCAATCGATTCCCCGTGTCCATATCTAACTGCATTGGCAACCTTACGCGTGCCTTATATCCTTGAGACCATAAAAGGTTCTCAAAGGACGGGGCGCCTCAAAACGCCCTTAACAGCTGTTCCAATTGCAAAACAATGGTCTCAGTCGATGCCTCAGGTCCATATCTAACCTCCGCATTAGAAACCTCACGCGTGCCTCATATCCTTGAGACCATAAAAGGTTCTCAAAGGACGGGGCGCCTCAAAACGCCTTTAAGGGTTGCTCCAATTGCAAAAACAATGGTCTCAGTCGATTCTTCAGGTCCATATCTAACCTCCGCATTAGAAACCTCACGCGTGCCTCATATCCTTGAGACCATAAAAGGTTCTCGAAGGACGGGGCGCCTCACAACGCCTTTAAGGGTTGCTCCAATTGCAAAAACAATGGTCTCAGTCGATTCTTCAGGCCCTTATCTAACCTCCGCATTAGAAACCTTACGCGTGCCTCATATCCTTGAGACCATAAAAGGTTCTCAAAGGACGGGGCGCCTCAAAACGCCTTTAAGGGTTGCTCTAATTGCAAAATAATGGTCTCAATAGATTCCCCGGGTCCATATCTAACCTCCGCATTGGCAACCTCACGCTTGCCTTATATCCTTGAGACCATAAAAGGTGCTCAAAGGACGGGGCGCCTCAAAACGCCCTTAACAGATGTTCTAATTGCAAAAACAATGGTCTCAGTCGATTCTTCAGGTCCATATCTAACCTACGCATTAGAAACCTCACGCGTGCCTCATATCCTTGAGACCATAAAAGGTTCTCAAAGGACGGGGCGCCTCAAAACGCCTTTAAGGGTTGCTCCAATTGCAAAAATAATGGTCTCAATCGATTCCCCGGTTCCATATCTAACCTCCGCATTGGCAACCTCACGCGTGCCTTATATCCTTGAGACCATAAAAGGTTCTTAAAGGACGGGGCGCCTCAAAAAGCCCTTAACGGCTGTTCCAATTGCAAAAACAATGGTCTCAGTCGATTCTTCAGGTCTATATCTAACCTCCGCATTAGAAACCTCACGCGTGCCTCATATCCTTGAGACCATAAAAGGTTCTCAAAGGACGGGGCGCCTCAAAACGCCTTTAAGGGTTGCTCCAATTGCGAAAACAATGGTCTCAGTCGATTCTTCAGGTCCATATCTAACCTCCGCATTAGAAACCTCACGCGTGCCTCATATCCTTGAGACCATAAAAGGTTCTCAAAGGACGGGGCGCCTCACAACGCCTTTAAGGGTTGCTCCAATTGCAAAAACAATGGTCTCAGTCGATTCTTCAGGCCCTTATCTAACCTCCGCATTAGAAACCTCACGCGTGCCTCATATCCTTGAGACCATAAAAGGTTCTCAAAGGACGGGGCGCCTCAAAACGCCTTTAAGGGTTGCTCTAATTGCAAAATAATGGTCTCAATAGATTCCCCGGGTCCATATCTAACCTCCGCATTGGCAACCTCACGCGTGCCTTATATCCTTGAGACCATAAAAGGTGCTCAAAGGACGGGGCGCCTCAAAACGCCCTTAACAGCTGTTCTAATTGCAAAAACAATGGTCTCAGTCGATTCTTCAGGTCCATATCTAACCTACGCATTAGAAACCTCACGCGTGCCTCATATCCTTGAGACCATAAAAGGTTCTCAAAGGACGGGGCGCCTCAAAACGCCTTTAAGGGTTGCTCCAATTGCAAAAAATAATGGTCTCAATCGATTCCCCGGTTCCATATCTAACCTCCGCATTGGCAACCTCACGCGTGCCTTATATCCTTGAGACCATAAAAGGTTCTTAAATGACGGGGCGCCTCAAAAAGCCCTTAACGGCTGTTCCAATTGCAAAAACAATGGTCTCAGTCGATTCTTCAGGTCTATATCTAACCTCCGCATTAGAAACCTCACGCGTGCCTCATATCCTTGAGACCATAAAAGGTTCTCAAAGGACGGGGCGCCTCAAAACGCCTTTAAGGGTTGCTCGAATTGCAAAAATAATGGTCTCAATCGATTCCCCGGGTCGATTCCAACCTCCGCATTGGCAACCTTACGCGTGCCTTATATCCTTGAGACCATAAAAGGTTCTCAAAGGACGAGGCGCCTCAATACGCCCTTAACGGCTGTTCCAATTGCAAAAACAATGGTCTCAGTCGATTCCTCAGGTCCATATCTAACCTCCGCATTGGCAACCTCACGCGTTTCTCATATCCTTAAGACCATACATGGTTCTCAAAGGACGGGGCGCCTCAAAACGCCCTTAACGGCTGTTCCAATTGCAAAAACGATGGTCTCAGTCGATTCCTCAGGTCCATATCTAACCTCCGCATTAGAAACCTCACGCGTGCCTCCTATCCTTGAGACCATAAAAGGTTCTCAAAGGACGGGGCGCCTCAAAACGCCTTTAAGGGTTGCTCCAATTGCAAAAAAAAATAATGGTCTCAATCGATTCCCCGGGTCCATATCTAACCTCCGCATTAGAAACCTCACGCGTGCCTCATATCCTTGAGACCATAAAAGGTTCTCAAAGGACGGGACGCCTCAAAACGGCTTTAAGGGTTGCTCCAATTGCAAAATCGTCCTTTGAGAACCTTTTATGGTCTCAAGGATATGAGGCACGCGTGAGGTTTCTAATGCGGAGGTTAGATATGGACCTGAAGAATCGACTGAGACCATTGTTTTTGCAATTGGAACAGCCGTTAAGGGCGTTTTGAGGCGCCCCGTCCTTTGAGAACCTTTTATGGTCTCAAGGATATAAGGCACGCGTGAGGTTGCCAATGCGGAGCTTAGATATGGACCCGGGGAATCGATTGAGACCATTATTTTTGCAATTGGAGCAACCCTTAAAGGCGTTTTGAGGCGCCCCGTCCTTTGAGAACCTTTTATGGTCTCAAGGATATGAGGCACGCGTGAGGTTTCTAATCCGGAGGTTAGATATGGATCTGAGGAGTCGACTGAGACCATTGTTTTTGCAATTGGAACAGCCGTTAAGGGCGTTTTGAGGCGCCCCGTCCTTTGAGAACCTTTTATGGTCTCAAGGATATAAGGCACGCGTGAGGTTGCCAATGCATGCGGAGGTTAGATATGGACTCGGGGAATCGATTGAGACCATTATTTTTGCATTTGGAGCAACCCTTAAATGCGTTTTGAGGCGCCCCGTCCTTTGACCTTGAAAAGGACCTTGAAGATCACCTTGAATGTCAAAATAAATGTTATTTTCGTGATCAGCGTTCCCCAATTGACCTGTAACCGGATTTTGAAGCGAATCGCTACTCGACGCTGAATTCGAATCCGAATCCGACGCTAACTTCACGGACATCTTAACTTTATACAAATTAAGCGTAAATTTGGGATGACGTCATTATTGAGCCATAGACTGCGCTGATTGGCTGACAAAGTGGGATTGGCAGAAAAAGTCGCTGTCAGCCAATCAGCGGCGGCACTGGCCTAGACCCCATTTTGCAACTATAAATTGAATTGCTTAAAAACCGCTGTTTCAGGGAAAATGGCCTTAGTATTTTCAAAATTTCAATAACGGCCAAAAATAATGGCTATCTCAGTCCAAAACCAATACAAAGGTGAAACATTCCCTTTAAATGTCAGCAAATAGTTAGAGCGTATTTAGCAACAGTATTCAGTAATACAATGTCACAGATTGTTGGCCATCTGACTTGATACTTTTCAAACATTACCAAGCATTGCTGTTTTTGTTGGTATGCATATTGCATAATCTATATTTGTTTCTGGAAACGACTATTTACAAATTATGTTGAATAATTACTGACATCCTTGTTCTGAAATATATCATACAGACTAGGCAGTAGGCTGTAGGCATGTAGATTGGATATTAGCACAATATGTTCTGAAACTTTCACACCACTTCTGCTGCCATAACGATAGGGCAGAATAGCAGGGACGGTGCATCATTTATTGATCATGTTCACTGAATAAGGTACCTAAGCACTATGTATGCAATTACTCTGGTTTAAGCACACTGGCCGTCTTGCAGTTCCAATGTTAGGATCACATCAGTCACATTCTTGAATATGTTTCAATCTTCAAGCTGAGCTGAAGACCCAACAAATGGACAAGCATTAATTCAATTGTATGCAGCTTTGGCTTCAGTTGCTCCAGGCTCCAGCTACAAATTCTGAAGGGAGTTGATAATGCTGATGAGAACAGCCACTCTGTGAAAGGGAGGAATGGGTCAATGATAATTTTACTGGTATTCATATTTTTAGCAAGAAAGTATTGTGATAAGTTTTAATTCCACTACAAACTTGGTTAGGCACAAGACAAAACAAGGGATGTTTCTGTTAGTGGTTGATCTGAGCCCTGCAGAGTTTATCTCCAAACAAAATATCCAAGTTTAAATGTGTTGATGAGGCCTCTTGTCAACAAGCTAAATTCTACCAAACAAAATATTTCCAGATTTAGGCAAATTCAATAAGTTAACTCTTAGTAAAAGTCAGCATTAGATTCATGGTGACCTCAAACACTAAGGCCAGGCCTGTCAATGATGAGGAAAAGTGAAAAGGATAATTGTAGCTACTTACTGATTTGTTTTGTGGAAGAAATCCAAAGTTATAACTCTTGCCCATCTTCGTCCAATGTTGATGACTTGATGTGAGTGATGAGTTGAAACCAATTTCCAATGATGTTCAATTAATTTCCAATGACAATGAAACCAATGATTTACTTGACTCAGTACAAAATCACCAACACTGCTCACTTATAAGCCTCAACAAACACAATAACCGAGAAAGTGCTGCAGCGCGACAATCGCAACGACCTTGACAACCCGGCCGACGGCAATAGTAAATAAAAACTGACGCCTGGGTCCTGTCTATTTTTTTCAGTTGTTTTGCTACAAATAATGGCGCAATGGTGGTCACCGTTTTTGCCGCATTGGCTGTTGGTGAAACTCGCCGTCAGTAAATCTGTCAGTTTATTTTTAGGTCGGCGATTATTTTTTTCGTGCGTTGGTGAAACTCGACGTCAGTTTTTCGGCCGAAAAATAATCGCCGACGTCAGTTTTTTTGGGTAAAACTGGCCTCAGCCCTATAAATATCACCACACATTACGCACGATTTTAGGACGGACACGAGACGACACCATTCCTCCCCTTCATTCTGACAAAAACGTTATCATCAATGACGACAAAGAAAAAGCAACACTATTATATTAAATAATCAATTCGCTGCTCAATCCACTCTCAACATTCCAGACAACCACGAACCACCACCGTACACCTCAGACGGACGGCCGGTACCCACTCTAGACAATATTTCCACTTCCGAAAGTGAGGTTCTTCGAATTCTTAACTCCCTTGACTCAAACAAATCGACTGGCCCTGATGGATTACCTGTAACATTGCTGAAACTTATTGCTCTTTTGATCTCAAAACCACTAGCGCAGTTGTTTAACAAGTCTCTATCATTAGGAAAATTCCCAGCTAAGTTCAATGAAGCAATCGTCAAACCGATATTAAAAAAGAAAGGTTCACCGTCCGACCATTCATGCTATCGACCAATCAGCATACTTTCAGCACTTTCAAAAGTTTTCGAAAAAATTGTGTACAAGGATATTTATAATCATTTCGCTGAACACTCTCTCCTAACTGATAAACAAAGTGGGTATCGGCAGAGTCATGGTACTCAACAGCAACTTTTATACTTGACACGCAACATATACATATCACTCGACTCAGGACGCGACTTTACAGCTATATATCTCGACATTTCTGAATACTTCGACAAGATATGGCATAAAGGACTCCTGGACAAATGCAAACATGAGTTTGCAATCACAGGACGACTCAACGACTGGCTCTCATCATACTTACAAGATAGACGACAGCGAGCACAAGTACGAGACACTTTTTCGGCGACTCAAACCATTAACGCAGGATGCCCACAGGGCTCCGTACTTGGGCCATTATTAGCACTTATCTATCTCAACGGACTCGCTAATCGGACACAGAACGATATTCTTTTCTTTGCTGACGACACCTCTCTCCATGCCTGACACACACAACAAGTGACTTACACGTGACACAACAGACACTGCAACGCGACCTTGACGAAATATACAGGTACGGTCAAGAATGGGCTATCACGTTCAACACCACAAAAACAATCCAACAGACATTCTCACACAAACGCTCATACCAGACACCTACGCTTAGATTCGGAGGCGACCTTATACCAGTACACAACAGTCATACACACCTCGGCATGACATTCTCCACTGACCTCCGATTTCACCAACACATCAACATGACATGCCACAAAATAAACAAAGCACTCAGTCCTCTGTACCCAATAGCGAAACACTTACCAAGGCCCATTCTTGACCAAATCTACAAAGTTTACATCAGACCTTATTTTGACTACTGCGACGCCATCTACGACGGACTTATCACAATACAAGACGCAACTAGGCTAGAAACACTACCAAACAGACCTGCGAGACTTGCCACTGGAGGACTCTATAGAACACATACCGACAAACTACTGGCAGAAGTAGGATGGGACAGACTGACAACGAGACGACGCATACACATATTAATATTGTACCATAAACTGAACAATCCAGGACAACATTCACCACAATACATCAGGCATACTACCAAACACGCGCGCCCAAGACACCAACAGAGAACTCAGAAACGCCAGCACGCACACAACAGCAACCAGCCACACATCATCATACCACAAGTATTTTTTTTCTCCAACAACAGGCAAGCAATGGAATGAACTACACAACACTACAAGACAACTCTCACACTTGGACTTCAAAAAACAGCTTTGCGAGCAGCTGGGCGTGCCCGATCCACCCCATTACTATTCAGTGGGACCAAAAAGGGAAAGTATTTTGCATTCAAGACTTAGAATGAATATGTCCCACCTAAATTCTAACTTATTTCGCATTCAAAAATCACTTTCGCCTGCGTGCCAGTGTGAACATCATACAGAAAATACTAGTCATTACGTTCTTTCATGCCCAAAATGTACAGAACAAAGACGCTTACTGTTCAACAATATTTACCAGCAAGGAGGCGCCGTAGTCGGCGATGAACGAGCGAGCACGAACGAAATGTATGGTGAATTTCAACTCCATGGGGCAAGTAGTTTCTGAGATACAAAAAAGGGTGAGCTGTGAGCACGTGCGCACGTGCAGAGGCACCACACCCCTGACTTATGGGAAAGTGGCGGCTGAGAGGTTCCTAACCACACACCAAATTAGAGCACAATCGGTTCAGCCGCTCCTGAGATATAGAATAGGGGTGTGCAGGTGCGCACGTGCAGTCACCCCACGCCTGACTTGTGGGAAAGTGGCGGCAGAGGAGTCCCTAACCACACACCACATTCGAACACAATCGGCTCAGCCGTTCCTGAGATATATAATAGGGGTGTGCACGCGCGCACGTGCAGAGGCACCCCACCCTGACTTGTGGAAAGGCGGCGACTAAGATGTCCCTAACCACACACCAAATTGATACACAATCGGCTCAGCCATTCCTGAGATATAGAATAGGGGTGTGCACGTGCGCACGTGCAGAGGCACCCCACCCCTGACTTGTGGGAAAGTGACGGCTGAGATGTCCCTAACCACACGCCAAATTTGAACACAATCGGCTCAGCCGTTGCAGAGTTCTTGCGAGAGAGCACTTTTCAACACCCCTCACGCGGCACGCGCCATGCGCAGTGGTAATCACCCACATGAGTCAGCACCGGTCTCATACATGGAAGGTTGGATGGGGCTGCTCAGTAAAGAAGTCCGCTTGTCAATCGGACATGTGGTTGCAGAGAAATGAGCTTCTCAAAAGCGTCGCCACGGGTCGGGTCGGGTCGGGTCGGGTCGGGTCGGGCCGGGCCGGGCCGGGCCGCTCATATTAAGATTTTTCCCATATACCACGGAAGGACGAGCGAGCGCTTCGCGCTCGCTCGTAATCAATCCTTAAACTTTGACTTAAGAAATAAACTACCCTCAGATCAACTACAAATATTATCAGTAAGGCGCCGTAGTTGGCGATGAACGAGCGAGCGCGAAGGAAATGTTTGGTGAATTTCAACTCGATAGGGCAAGTAGTTTCTGAGATACAAAAAAAAGGTGCGCACGTGCGCATGTGCATGGGCACCCCACCCCTGACTTGTGGGAAAGAGGCGGCTGAGAGGTCCCTAACCACACACTGAATTTGAACATAAACGGCTCAGCCGTTCCTGAGATATAGAATAGGGATGTGGACGTGCGCACTTGCAGAGGCCCCCCATCCCTGACTTGTGGGAAGGCGGCGGCTGAGAGATCCCTAACCACACACAACATTCGAACACAATCGGCTCAGCCGTTCCTGAGACAGAGAATAGGGATGTGCACGTGCGCACGTGCAGAGGCACCCCACCCCTGGCCTGTGGAAAATTTGCGGCTCAGAGGTCCCTAACCACACACCAAATTTGAACACAATCGGCTCAGCCGTTGCAGAGTTTTTGCGAGAAAACTTTTTTCAACAACCCTCACGCGGCACGTGCCACGCGCAGTGGTAGTCACCCACATGAGTGAGCACCGGTCTCAAACAGGGTAAGGTGGATGGGGCTGCTAAGCAAAGAAGTCGGCTTGTCAATCGGACGTGCGGTTGCAGAGATATAAGCTTCTCAAAAGCGTCACCACGGGTCGGGTTGGGTCAGGTCGTGTCGGACCGGACCGGGCCGGGCCGGGCCGTTCATATTCAGATTTGTTTCCCATATCATATACCACGGAAGGACGAGCGAGCGCTTCGCGCTCGCTCATAATTATACGGCGCAGATCTCAACAACGATGGTGGTCGGGGGGTGGCCCTCCAATTCTAAAATTTCCTGCGTGCTTCTAACCGATGTATTGACCTTTACTAAAATCGCAAGCCCATAACTTCTTTGTAGCCTCATCTAGCAAGCGGACGTGACTTTCCCGGCGGGGCGCCCTGGGGCTGGTCAAGTAGATGAACCTGGGCGGACTGTACCGTGGCGGCGGTCGCAGTTTAACGTTTGTTTCTGTCAGACAGGGTGCTTTGATTTAAGCTTTTGCTTTTGTACCCTTCTGCTTTATGTTCACATACGACTTCATTTATGTTTAATAAACATGCTGATGATGATAATGATATGTGTTACTGGGACGAGTCAAGTGCTGACCCGGACTTTTGGCGGTGATCGGATGGGAAGATGGGTCCGAAAATATATTTATTTTCGAGAGCTCTGGCGCCCATAATTCCAGGAAGCCAAATACACACATGTTTGTACTCTAAATACGTGACCAAACTTAACTATCTCTGAGTATAAAATTCGGCAAGATAAGTTAGATCGAGCTCGAGAAAAGCCGAGTCGATTAGCCAAGGTAAATTGAATGCCGCTAATGGCTTTACAAAGAGGTCGCTAATCACAGTCCAGTGATTACGGTGGCCAGTCGAGGTCGATATGAACACCTGGATCCTAGCCAACGATTTCGAGTTAGAATCCCGAGAACATATAACTGTCGAGGGACATTCGCTTCAAATCACTGTAGAATAAAAATAAGGGCGATGATTTCAGATGATATTCGATTATTTTGTGTTCGATATGTATTGTATCACTCATCCCAGTTCATCCATATTTTTACATTTCTAACACAAATCCTTCTTGATGTGTGCACGCAATGTATGCAATGAATGTATGCACGTCTTGACATTTTCTTTAAAAGAGCTACCATTGCATTGGTATATAAAGTATCGCTCACGAAGCAATACGCTGGTGATAAAGTCCAACCAAAAGTCTACAACGTCCCACAACGCGGATAGAAAGTAGAAAGCCCTGGTGATAAAGTACTACAACGCGACAGTGACAAGTTCGGTCACGTGACAAACTTGTAAGGAAGTCTGAAAATGGATGTCACACCTCATCTTGCCGCACTGCTTCATGCGAAAACTAAAGTAGTTTACAGAGTCGTTTCGCGGAGAATCAAAAATACATGAACACATGTGATATGTATGTCTTAAGATCTCGTCGTGGAACAGCCTGTGGCCGGCTCCCCATCAGCGGCTCCCAGACACGTGTCGAATCTGTTGAACAGGTTGATGGTGCCCAGTATCTTCGCGGAACACGACTGCGGCGAATTCAGTGACTTCATAACTTGTGTGTGCCATAATTAGTCTAAAATTCTGTCGGTTTTGTTTTATATCCACCTGTTACGACCTGCTGTACTCAGCCGGAGCATTAACGTGCACCTTATATCCACCTGTTACGACCTGCTGTACTCAGCCGGAGCATTAACGTGCACCTTATATCCACCTGTTACGACCTGCTGTACTCAGCCGGAGCATTAACGTGCACCTTATATCCACCTGTTACGACCTGCTGTACTCAGCCGGAGCATTAACGTGCACCTTATATCCACCTGTTACGACCTGCTGTACTCAGCCGGAGCATTAACGTGCACCTTATATCCACCTGTTACGACCTGCTGTACTCAGCCGGAACATTAACGTGCACCTTATTCCACCTGTTACGACCTGCTGTACTCAGCCGGAGCATTAACGTGCACCTTATATCCACCTGTTACGACCTGCTGTACTCAGCCGGAGCATTAACGTGCACCTTATATCCACCTGTTACGACCTGCTGTACTCAGCCGGAGCATTAACGTGCACCTTATATCCACCTGTTACGACCTGCTGTACTCAGCCGGAACATTAACGTGCACCTTATATCCACCTGTTACGACCTGCTGTACTCAGCCGAAACATTAACGTGCACCTTATATCCACCTGTTACGACCTGCTGTACTCAGCCGGAACATTAACGTGCACCTTATATCCACCTGTTACGACCTGCTGTACTCAGCCGGAGCATTAACGTGCACCTTACTGAAATGGTTCGTAAATAAACACAAAATTAAACTAAACCTGAATATGTGACGGTTGATGATAAACATCATAGCATGGGTCAAATCACTCCCGTTCGATCTCTTTAGCATAGACAATACATATATGGGTGAATGATGTCCGAAAGAGAGGTTATGGTTTGATCCAAGGCATCCATCAGTATAGGAGATGTATGCAAGGAGCATACGTGTTTCCTTCCCGCTGATCGTGTAAGAAATACAGTGAACACCTGACATGCTTTACAACCCCCGTTTGATCCCAAGACCAACCTCACAGTGGTCATCAGGAGCAAGGATTTCGGGTCCACGTGCGTCGTCCTCGGCGTCGGCAGCTCGGCGGCAGCTGCAGTGAGAATCTGGCTGTCTTCTCCGAGCTTTGACAGCTTGTTCAGCTCTCCTTGGGCACTACGATCTGGGAGAGGTCAGACGTCCATTATGGGTTAAAATGTGCCCCAGTGAGCTGTGGTGGGATAACAATGGGCTGCAGTTCACACACAGCAGCCTCGTGGTTGCGCTTCACCTTCCTTGCCCTCACAGTCACTGAGGCTTTATGCCACTGACGTCTGTGGATATGGAAACTTCGGCCGACCGATGCATCACATCGGCCACTCTGTTCTCCACAGACTGTCCTTGATACGTCCATTGGATAGGCTCGTGTTCTATACGCGTTATCCGCCCGTGGTGAGCATGGACAGGTTTTTGTAACACTTCACTAACGTTACCTTCACGGGAGCAGCTTACCTAATGTCCTGTGGTCTTCTCTGCAGCAGGTCAGACTGCTGGTCTCACAGCTTGGCCTCACAGCTTGGCCTCACAGCTTGGCCTCACAGTTGTACGTCACCAGTGCTCCCGGCCACCCCTCGGCAGGCGCCGGGTCGCTCAGCGCTGGCCGGCGGTCGGCGGCGGCGACTGCGGCCGACCCGTGGTCCGAGCGCCGCAGGGGCGGGGAGACGTCGGCTCCGACGCAGCCGCCGGCCACCGGCACCGACGCAGCCGCGCGCACCGCCCCGCCGCGCCGGGCCAGCTGTGACGTCACAGGGTCGATTTGGCGAATCGATGGAGCCTCCGGCGTGGATCGCAGCAGCCGGTCTCCGACCGGGATGGTGGCCGGACGGACACACTGTATCGGTCTCCGGCATTGTACCGTACCGTACTGCACCGGTCCAAAGGATTGCTGCATTGTACCGTACCGTACTGCACCGGTCCAAAGGATTGCTGCATTGTACAGCTCCGATTCAGAGGACTACTGCACTGAACTGTACCGGCCCGGCGACTGCACTG
Source organism: Chirona hameri (assembly GCA_036785665.1). Taxonomy (NCBI): domain Eukaryota; kingdom Metazoa; phylum Arthropoda; class Thecostraca; order Balanomorpha; family Balanidae; genus Chirona; species Chirona hameri. The sequence goes on from JAXIVJ010010119.1 coordinate 15,241, forward strand.
CTCTGAACTGTACCGGTCCAGCGACTACACTGTACTGAACTGTACCGGTCCAGCGACTGTACTGAACTGTACCGGTCCAGCGACTGTACTGAACTGTACCGGTCCAGCGACTGTACTGAACTGTACCGGTCCAGCGACTGCACTGCACTGTACCGGCCCAGCGACTGTACTGTACTGAACTGTACAGGTCCAGCGACTGCACTGTACTGAACTGTACCGGTCCAGCGACTGCACTGAACTGTACCGGTCCAGCGACTGTACCGCACTGAACTGTACCGGTCCAGCGACTGTACTGTACTGAACTGTACCGGTCCAGCGACTGTACTGTACTGAACTGTACCGGTCCAGCGACTGTACTGCACTGAACTGTACCGGTCCAGCCACTGTACTGTACTGCACTGAACTGTACCGGTCCAGCGACTGTACTGTACTGAACTGTACCGGTCCAGCGACTGTACTGCTCTGAACTGTACCGGTCCAGCGACTGCACTGAACTGTACCGGTCCAGCGACTGTACTGCACTGAACTGTACCGGTCCAGCGACTGTACTTAACTGTACCGGTCCAGTGACTGTACTGCACTGAACTGTACCGGTCCAGCGACTGTACTGTACTGTACTGTACTGTACCGGCCCAGCGACTGTACTGCACTGAACTGTACCGGTCCAGCCACTGTACTCTACTGCACTGAACTGTACCGGTCCATCAACTGTACTGGACTGAACTGTACCGGTCCAGCGACTGTACTTAACTGTACCGGTCCAGTGACTGTACTGCACTGAACTGTACCGGTCCAGCGACTGTACTGTACTGCTCTGAACTGTACCGGTCCAGCGACTGTACTGAACTGTACTGTACCGGTCCAGCGACTGCACTGAACTGTACCGGTCCAGCGACTGTACTGTACTGAACTGTACCGGTCCAGCGACTGTACTGAACTGTACCGGTCCAGCGACTGTACTGTACTGAACGGTACCGGTCCAGCGACTGTACTGTACTGAACTGTACCGGTCCAGCGACTGTACTTTACTGTACTGTACCGGTCCAGCGACTGTACTGTACTGTACTGTACCGGTCCAGCGACTGTACTGAACTGTACCGGTCCAGCGACTGTACTGCACTGAACTGTACCGGTCCAGCGACTGTACTGCACTGAACTGTACCGGTCCAGCGACTGTACTGCACTGAACTGTACCGGTCCAGCGACTGTACTGTACTGTACCGGTCCAGCGACTGTACTGAACTGTACCGGTCCAGCGACTGTACTGTACTGAACTGTACCGGTCCAGCGACTGTACTGCACTGAACTGTACCGGTCCAGCGACTGTACTGTACTGTACCGGTCCAGCGACTGAACTGTACTGTACCGGTCCAGCGACTGCACTGAACTGTACCGGTCCAGCGACTGTACTGTACTGAACTGTACCGGTCCAGCGACTGTACTGAACTGTACCGGTCCAGCGACTGTACTGTACTGCACTGTACCGGTCCAGCGACTGTACTGTACTGAACTGTACCGGTCCAGCGACTGTACTGTACTGCACTGTACCGGTCCAGCGACTGTACTGTACTGTACTGTACCGGTCCAGCGACTGTACTGTACTGAACTGTACCAGTCCAGCGACTGTACTGAACTGTACCGGTCCAGCGACTGTACTGAACTGTACCGGTCCAGCGACTGTACTGTACTGAACTGTACCGGTCCAGCGACTGTACTGTACTGCACTGTACCGGTCCAGCGACTGTACTGAACTGTACCGGTCCAGCGACTGTACTGAACTGTACCGGTCCAGCGACTGTACTGAACTGTACTGTACCGGTCCAGCGACTGCACTGAACTGTACCGGTCCAGCGACTGTACTGAACTGTACTGTACCGGTCCAGCGACTGCACTGAACTGTACCGGTCCAGCGACTGTACTGTACTGTACTGTACCGGTCCAGCGACTGTACTGTACTGAACTGTACCGGTCCAGCGACTGTACTGAACTGTACCGGTCCAGCGACTGTACTGTACTGCACTGTACCGGTCCAGCGACTGCACTGTACTGTACCGGTCCAGCGACTGTACTGTACTGAACTGTACCGGTCCAGCGACTGTACTGAACTGTACCGGTCCAGCGACTGCACTGAACTGTACCGGTCCAGCGACCGCACTGAACTGTACCGGTCCAGCGACTGTACTGCACTGAACTGTACCGGTCCAGCGACTGTACTGCACTGAACTGTACCGGTCCAGCGACTGTACTGTACTGCACTGAACTGTACCGGTCCAGCGACTGTACTGTACTGCACTGAACTGTACGGCACTGAACTGTACCGGTCCAGCGACTGTACTGAACTGTACCGGTCCAGCGACTGTACTGAACTGTACCGGTCCAGCGACTGTACCGTACTTCACTGAACTGTACCGGTCCAGCGACTGTACTGAACTGTACCGGTCCAGCGACTGTACTGCACTGAACTGTACCGTTCCAGCGACTGTACTGCACTGAACTGTACCGGTCCAGCGACTGTACTGTACTGCACTGAACTTTACCGGTCCAGCGACTGTACTGAACTGTACCCTTAAGGCGCGCACGCGCTTAAGGGTGTTGACATCACATTTGTCTCCGTGATTTCCATTGCCATTGATGTCCTGATGTCATTTCATCAATAATTGTAGTCAGGCAAGTTGAATGAGCTTCTAATCAAAACCGAGTTCTGAATTCGGTTTCATTCTGGCGTTAAATAAATTAACAAAACTTTGCAGTTCGTATCCATATCGCATACCTTTTCTTTTTCATAACGAGTAAGTGCCAGTAAGGCGCCGTAGTTGGCGATGAATGAGCGAGCGCGAAGGAAATGTATGGTGTATTTCAACTCGATCGGGAAAATAGTTTCTGAGATACAAAAAAAGTGCGCACGTGCAAAGGCATCCCACCCCTGACTTGTGGGAAGGCGGTGACTGAGGGGTCCCTAACCACACACCAAATTTGAACACAATCAGCTCAGCCGTTCCTGAGAGATAAAATCGGCGTGTGCACGTGCGCACGTGCAGAAGCACCCCATCCCTGACTTGTGGGAAAGTGGCGGCTGAGAGGATCCTAACCACACACCAAATTAGCACACAATCGGCCCAGCTGTTGCGGAGTTTTTGCGAGAGGAAACTAATTGTCAGCGCCCCTCACGCGGCACGCGCCGCGCGCAGTGGTAGTCAGGCACGTAGCCAAGGGGGGGGGGGGGGGGCGGGTGCGGCCGCACCCCCTGGAGGCCAAGAGGTCTCTTTTCGGCGCGCGTAGCGCGCCAAAAAGGGCCGACGAGACCGCGCGAAGTGTGGTATCATGGGCTCTTTACCACGCGAAGCGTGGTCTTGAGAGAGTTTAGAGCACTTCAGAGGCTCTTTAGGGTCACCAGGACCCTCTCTGAAAGACCAGAGGGCCCCTTGGACGTTCAAAAGAGCCCTGTGTATGTCAGAGGGGCCCCTGGTCAGATCGAAAGGGACCCTAAGCGGGTCCGAGGGCCCTTGAACACGTCGAATGGCCCCGAGCCAGCACAGAGGGGCCCCTGGGCAGGTCGAGAGGCCCCTGAGCATGTCGGCAGGGTGACAAAGCAGCCAGCACAGTCCCTTGCCAGGTCATAAGGGCCCCTGAGCAGGTTGGAGGGCCCTTGTACAGACCCCAGAGGGCTCCTGGGAAGTTCAAAGGGCCCATGTGCAGGTCAGAGGGGCCCCTGACCAGACCGAAAGGGCCCCCTAGGTGGGTCAGGACGACCCCTGAACATGTCGAATGGGCCCCTAGTCAGCACGGAGGGGCCCCAAGGCAGGTAGCATGGTCCCCGGAGCATGCCGCAAGGCGACAAAGCAGCCAGCGCAGTCCCTTGCCATGTCGGAAGGGCCCATTAGAAGGCTGGAGGCCCCTGGACAGACCAGAGGGGCCCTGAAAAGTTCAAAATGCCCCTGTGCAGATCGGAGGGGCCCCTGACCAGACCGAAAGGGCACCTGGGCGGGTAAGAAGTGCCCCGGAACATGCCGAATTGGTCCCTAGCCAGCACGGAGGGGGCCCAGGGCAGGTAGGAGGGCCCCTGAGCATGTTGGCAGGGCGACAAAGTAGCCAGTGCAGTCCGACCAGAAGAGTCGCTGGGCAGATCGGAGGGGCTCCTGGGCAAGTCAGAGGTGCCCCTGGCTAGACCGAAACGGTCCCTGAGGCGGTCGCAATGGCTCTTGAACATGCCGGATGAGTTCCTAGCCAGGCTGGAGGGGCCCCTGGGCAGGTCGGAGGGACCCCTGCGCATGTCGGCAGGGTGACAAAGCAGCCAGTTCAGTCCCGGGCCAGGTCGGAAGGACGTCTGAACAGGCCGAATGGCCCCTTGACACACAAGAGGGGCTTCTTGGATGGTCAGAGGAGTCCCTGGTCAGACCGGAAGGGCCCAAAACACGTAGAGATCCCAGATGAAGATTACATACAAAGAGGACTAACTCCACAATACAAATATTAACATCGGAGCTTTCGGGTATATTGCAACACCCTTCGTCAGCGATTAAGAGGCATTCGGTAACAGGTCATTGCTCATCTTTAAGATGAGCAATGGCATGTTTTTTTTAGCAATGGCATGTTACCGAATGCTTCTTAATCGCTAACGAAGGGTGTTACAATATACCCGCAAGCTCCGATTTTAATTTTTATTGTAGAGTAAGCCCTCTTTGTATTTAATATATATCATATTATCACCCACTCCACATCATGTCTTTTCGCAGATCCCAGATGAGTCCCTGAACAGGTCAAAAGGGCGTTGAAAGGTCGGAGGGGCCCCTAGACGATCTGAAGGAACCCTGGGCCTTTCAACAGTAAGAATGCAGTTGTCCAGGAAATAAAACTAAAAAAAAATGTGCCGCTCAGCGGCGCAATTTAACTACAAATTCAATTATATGCGGCTTAGATAAAAAACGGTATATTTCTCGGCGCATTTATGTGTTATGTTGCTACTTTCCTATATAATTGGGCAAAATAGTTCATTTTATCATTTTGTTGACGCACTTTTAAACGCACAATAACATTTTTAGAGGTCGGCACCATCATGACGCATTGATTAGAACGCATATCTAGAGCAGAAGACTCAAAATATTCGCGACGCTCCGCGGCGCCATTTGTTCAAGGGTTCCAGGTCTTGATCTTAAATAAATATTCGTCGTTGGTATAGCTGATTCAAATTGATGTCGTTGGTTAAAAAGTTGATATGGCAGTTTGCTAACTCCAGGTCCTAAAAGTTGGTATGGCCCATGCCATACCTGTCATATTGCATTTTCCATCCTTGTAACGTGCTTTTTCATCCGTTTTGTTTGGACCTTTCAACACTTGGAAAGGGGCCCTTTCAGCGCTCGCTAAGGGGGCCCTTTCGAGGCGCTGCACCCCCCCCCCTGGACGAAATCCTGGCTACGTGCCTGGTGGTAGTCACCCACGTGAGTCGGCACTGGTCTCAAACAGGGTAGGTCTCAAACAGGGTAGGTCTCAAACAGGGTAGGTCTCAAACAGGGTAGGTCTCAAACAGGGTAGGTCTCAAACAGGGTAGGTCTCAAACAGGGTAGGTCTCAAACAGGGTAGGTCTCAAACAGGGTAGGTCTCAAACAGGGTAGGTCTCAAACAGGGTAGGTCTCAAACAGGGTAGGTCTCAAACAGGGTAGGTCTCAAACAGGGTAGGTCTCAAACAGGGTAGGTCTCAAACAGGGTAGGTCTCAAACAGGGTAGGTCTCAAACAGGGTAGGTCTCAAACAGGGTAGGTCTCAAACAGGGTAGGTCTCAAACAGGGTAGGTCTCAAACAGGGTAGGTCTCAAACAGGGTAGGTCTCAAACAGGGTAGGTCTCAAACAGGGTAGGTCTCAAACAGGGTAGGTCTCAAACAGGGTAGGTCTCAAACAGGGTAGGTCTCAAACAGGGTAGGTCTCAAACAGGGAGGTATGTACATACATTATTCAGCGAAGAAGTCTTTTTGTCAACCGTACGTGCGTTTCCAGAGATATGGGCTTCTCAAATGCGTCGCCACGGGTCAGGCCGGGCCGGGCTGGGTCGGGCCGCTCATATTCAGATTTTTCCCCTGCTCCACGGAAGGACGAGCGAGCGCGAAGTCGTAAAACCGCTATGGTCCTGTGCCTCTTGTTTTGTAAGGCGAGCTATTTAAGTTACAATAAGAATAAGTTGCCCAAAAATCCGAAACTCTAGAGTCAATAATGGACGATGTTTCGGAAATGATTCCTGAAAACAATTATGTTAACTTTGAAAACGGTGTCTCATCCTTGGCCTATATGACCCTTGATAGTTTTATTAGATAAGATATGGAATAAAATTATGGGCCTTGGCACCTAAGAGAGCAAAAAACTTTGCATACAGCTTGAGATTGGATCAGTTTGAAGGCGTCGGCGAAAACAGCATTATCTTTTGAAATGATGTTCTCTCACACATTTATGATTTGGCAACAAGTTCGATAAGAACGTGGGAATACACACTTACAACTGTGATCATTAGCATGCAGGTTGTCGGCTGAAAGGCGGTGCAATGACCTGCGCTGAAGAACAGTGCGTTAACTGGCTGATTATACGATATTAACAATGCGTTTATAACCCTCTCGTCATTGCCGAACGATTCTATACTCATGGGCGCACATACTTCTTAGGATTATTTGTTTTTTAACCAGAGGTATTCAATTCATTTTGAGGATCATTGCCAGTGCTCTGTCGACATTTGATTGGTAATGAATTCACAAAAATGTTATTTAAATGTGTGGTTAAAGAGTACGTTCTTACCATGTGCTGATCATTTGTTTAGCTTATTTCAGCTGACGAGATATACATTTCAATCTTGGCTCCCACTGTTATAGGGGGTCGATATGACCCACAACTGTCCGTTTCTTTTTCTTGTTGTCCCAGCGTGTCATCAAGGTATCCCCGCGTGCCACCCAGGCTATGGCGGCAAGTGTCTGGAGCCGCCGGCTCTCTGCTTGCCGTCTCCGTGCAGAATTTCGTCGTATTGCACGGCCTCGTCCTTTATGGAATTACTGCCCTCCGCCGCGGCGGCCGTCACCGGCCTCCCGGAGCCGTCCGCTAAACTGCTGGTACGCCAGAGCTGGGAACGGAGAAATAGAAGTCCGACTTTGGTGTGAGGTGTGACTTTGTGTGTGACTGATAGACAACCTTAGGGTTTGAAGTTCACATTGTTGCATCAAGTGTGCAACATGAGTATAAGTTGCTGGAGGTAAAGAATGCAATCGTGCGTGTCCCTTGCTCAAACCGGCAGAGATAAACGGGTTTACACAATAGACCGGATAGTGGAATTCCATGTCGTACGAGAGTAAGGATACCCACGTTTCTCGGTAGTACTGAATATATTTGCATACACCTGGACAGACGAAGAGTGCCATCACCCTCAGAGTGCCGGATATAATGCCGTCACCCTCGGAGTGCCGGACAGAGTGCCGTCACCCTCGGAGTGCCGGATAGAGTACCGTCACCCTCGGAATGCCAGATAGAGTGCCGTCACCCTTGGAATGCCGAATAGAGTGCCGTCACCCTCGGAATGCCGGATAGAGTGCCGCCACCCTCGGAGTGCCGGACAGAGTGCCGTCACCCTCGGAATACCAGATAAGAGTGCCGTCACCCTCGGAATGCCGTCACCCTCGGAGTGCCGGATAGAGTGCCGTCACCCTCGGAATGCCGAATAGAGTGCCGTCACCCTCGGAATGCCGAATAGAGTGCCGTCACCCTCGGAATGCCGGATAGAGTACCGTCACCCTCGGAATATCAGATAGAGTGCCGTCACCCTCGGAATGCCGAATAGAGTGCCGTCACCCTCGGAATGCCGAATAGAGTGCCGTCACCCTCGGAATGCTGGATAGAGTGCCGTCACCCTCGGAGTGCCGAATAGAGTGCCGTCACCCTCGGAATGCCGAATAGAGTGCCGTCACCCTGGGAATGCCGAATAGAGTGCCGTCACCCTCGGAATGCCGAATAGAATGCCGTCACCCTCGGAGTGCCGGATAGAGTGCCGTCACCCTCGGAATGCCGAATAGAGTGCCGTCACCCTCGGAATGCCGAATAGAGTGCCGTCACCCTCGGAATGCTGGATAGAGTGCCGTCACCCTCGGAGTGCCGAATAGAGTGCCGTCACCCTCGGAATGCCGAATAGAGTGCCGTCACCCTGGGAATGCCAGATAGAGTGCCGTCACCCTCGGAATGCCGAATAGAGTGCCGTCACCCTGGGAGTGCCGGACAGAGTGCCGTCATCCTGGGAATGCCGGATAGAGTGCCGTCACCCTCGGAATGCTGGATCTGACAAGGTAATATCAATGCGCTTTCAAGGAATTTAGTAATGTGAAATCTACCCTAAGAGATACAATTTTAAAATCAAAATCGAGCATGCATGAAGGACATCACGTAAACAATAAGATTGCGTTGTGGCTGCCAGTTCCGTAACCTTCTTGAAGGCGGTGCGGTGTCAGACATAGTTTTAAGAAATGTTAAATTGTAAAGATAACATGTAGGCTGGACATAGCAGATGTAACATGAAAATAATATTTTTTCCCCCTAAACCGGAAAAAAATCCTGGGGTGCCGGGCTCCCCAGGATCACTCCGGTCCCTCGCGGGATTCATTAGCCCTACCTAATACCTATGGGAGTGGACACCTGGCTGGCCCCCATGCTAAAATTGTGTGGCGACTCCCCTGATTTCAAATGCATGGCTTTTGTGAAATGACATACAGCGTTCTTCTCAGCATGCCCAAATTGAATAAGGTATATAAGAAAATACGAATAATTTAAACCACCCATGCAATATTGTTCGTAAGTTCGGATAGCTCACATACAATGGCATCCCTGCAAAAATATGATGAATGCCAAGCTACACGAAGCACCCATCACTCTCTTTGCCCAGTGGCGGAGGATGGTATTTTCGGATGGGGCAAAGAAACCAAGGGAGCCCCCTCGGCCAAAGGGCCCCTCCCACGGCCAAAGCCCCCCCCCCAAAAAAAAAAAATTGCCGCGAAATGGTATCTCCTCAGATTTAGGCCACTATATTTTGCATGGCCCCTAAATGGTCGCAACAAAAACGTCGGACAGGCCCATGTTGAAGTCTCAGGCCTTCCGAGAGCCCCTCAGGCCTACCGAGGGCCCCCTTAGGCCTACTGAGGGCCCCCTCAGGCCGACTGAGGGCCTTCTGTCGACCTTAGAGGGACCCTCAGGCTGGCTGCGGGCACTTCGGGGCCCTCGGTCAACTTCTTGGAGGGGCCCTCGGTCAACTTTTTGGAGGGCCCCTCTTACAAATGTATGGGGGAATCATATCTCCCCCGCCCCAACTTCTTGAGTGGGGGGCAGCTGCCCCCCCCCTCTCCCCCCATGCCCCCCCCCCTCTGCCGCCCCTGCCTTTGACTACCGAGGCATCGGAGCGGAACAGCTCACCGTTTCGTCTGAACCAATCCCGTCTTTTCAGGCCATATACACTATACACTATACACTATACATTATACACTATACACTATACACTATACACTATACACTATACACTATACACTATACACTATACACTATACACTATACACTATACACTATACACTATACACTATACACTATACACTATACACCATACACTATACACTATACACTATACACTATACACTATACATCATCACTATACACTATACACTATACACTATACACTATACACTATGCACTATACACTATACACTATGCACTATACACTATACACTATACACTATACATCATCACTATACACTATACACTATACACTATACACTATACACTATGCACTATACACTATACACTATGCACTATACACTTTGCACTATACACTATACACTATACACTATGCACTATACACTATACACTATGCACTATACACTATACACTATACACTATACATCATCACTATACACTATACACTATACACTATACACTATACACTATGCACTATACACTATACACTATGCACTATACACTATGCACTATACACTATGCACTATACACTATACACTATACACTATGCACTATACACTATACACTATGCACTATACACTATACACTATACACTATACATCATCACTATACACTATACACTATACACTATACACTATACACTATACACTATACACTATACACTATACACTATGCACTATGCACTATACATCATACACTATACACTATACACTATACACTATACACTATACACTATACACTATACACTATACACTATACACTATACACTATACACTATGCACTATGCACTATACACTATACACTATACACTATACACTATACACCATACACTATACACTATACACTATACACTATACACTATGCACTATGCACTATACATCATACACTATACACTATACACTATACACTATACACTATACACTATACACTATACACTATACACTATACACTATACACTATACACTATACACTATGCACTATGCACTATACACTATACACTATACACTATACACTATACACTATACACTATACACTATACACTATACACTATACACTATGCACTATGCACTATACACTATGCACTATACACTATACACTATACACTATACACTATACACTATACACTATACACTATACACTATACACTATACACTATGCACTATGCACTATACACTATACACTATACACTATACACTATACACCATACACTATACACTATACACTATACACTATACACTATGCACTATACACTATACACTATGCACTATACATCATACACTATACACTATACACTATACACTATACACTATACACTATACAGTTTAGCCAATCGACTGGCGGGCTCGCCTTACTACTCCAATATTGCAGTTGTGAGCAATGTTTCAATGCGGCGTGGGGTTCCATCCATTTTTGTCACAAATATTCCATGACACAAACATGCCATCTGATGCGGCCGGCAATAATGGACTCAACTTAAATTAATAACATCCCTAGTTTCGGTGTCGTTAGTAAATCAGCCGAAATTAAAGGGAGTGTGTCTACTGTTTTGGATGATCGAAACACATAGTACGGTAAGTAGCTATTGGTTTGATGGTTGGATACGATGAAATTGACGTCTGGAATTTAATTCACTTTAGTTGAATTTTCACTTATATTGTTTTTGCTTATTTTTGGTTTCGACTTCGATAAGACGATCGCCACTGCAGTGAAGGTAAATGGTAATCAGGGGAATCAGATGTTACGTGATGTTGTAGAAGAAGATGTTACGTGAACGACGCACCTAAGACAAAATACAATCCGTTCGTTCCGCCTATTCAATACGTGTGGTAATTGCGCATGTTTTGGTTTGAGGTTGGTGGTTGCAATTTATTGGTATTGCTTGGTAATATTGTAAACGCATCAATCAGGATTGACAAATCATTGGTATTCATAAACTGGAACGACGATACCGAACAATGAAGACGATGTAAACAAACGGTCGCAAATACAAATGGCCGACGAGGCTGTGTTCGCCTGTTGCTATCAGCGCTTACGAGCTATTTTGTTGAAATGCAATTGGCCGGTGCTAACGATATGCCAGCAGTTTAATCGATACTATCAATACTTCTAGTAGCGGTAAGCTCTCTGGGGTCTACCCGATAACTGTTTGCTACCAGTGAGTTCGTGCGGTCTTTGGAATATCTTAGCAACTATTGCGAATCGGGAGAAATGGTTCGATCAGGGGTGGTAAAAATAGACTATGGTTCTCCGACCAAATCGAAAGTTGAAAAATGGTTCTCCAGCAACAGCAATTGCCTTGTATTGTCAAACTCGCCCAAAGGTCAAACACAATTGGCAATATAGCTCGTTGAAGCAATATTTATATTCATGCTCTGTAAAATATTGATCATACATGAAAAAATAAAGTTGCAAAAACTCTGATAAGCTACTCTGTAGCTGATGCAAGATTAAAGACATTGCCAAGTTCTTGAAGTCCCTATAGAAGAAGAGACAGGGCCTAAGCAATATTTTTCATTTAATGTGAATATTTTTTTTTCATTTATGACGGAGAGAAAAGTGCACCCGTAATACAAAAGCTATGACGTAACCAAAAACCATACATAATCAAACCTGACTTAACCCTATTCCCTGCGGGGGCAGATTCTGCCCCCCGGTGGTTTTCACTTGCCACTTCTAAACCGTTAGGCCTAGTCTAAATTAATTTTAGCAAAAAAATTGTGGATTTTCCCAACTTTAAATGGCGCGTGTTGTGTCAAAATTTTGAAAAAATTGGTCCAGCAGAGGCGGTGCCAGGCTCCTGTTTTTGGGAGGGTGTTTCGAATGCGGTTTTGCGGCACACTTCCTTCGTGGTTTGCAGTGCAATAAATGCGTCAGAAACGAGTTCAATGCAATATACATCATATATACTGGGATTTTACATATTTGTTGGGCAGGGGCGCACGCAGGTACACAAAATGGGAGGCGATACCCTCCCTCAGGTCTCAAATTAGGCCCAACTTCAAATTAGTAAGATGATCAAAGCGTTACGTACCTGGTGCCCCAAACGTTGTTTTCCTGGATCCGCCTATGCGCAATATATTACATTTAACAAATTACAGCATATAATGCCCACATGTGACGTTCATGTTGTCCCAAATAATCACGAACAGCACATATTTTTATTAAAAAATCCACCCATTTTACATCCCCTGAATACGCTATTATTTTTTATTGTTTATTTTTGTCTCTTTATATATTGAAGACCAGTACATTTGAAGCTCAAAAACGTTTGGGGCATGCAAATCGGTTAAGCCGCATGGCCACAATGACCTTTCAAAAAACACCCCACATTTTCGCATTTTTGGCCCTCTGGCCCCCATTTTTGAACAACAAAAAATAATTTTGGGTCCAAAAAGAGAAACCTTGTCATGACGAATCGAATGGTGTTTCCCCATAGAAATCGACCGAGCGGTTCTCGAGATCTCTGGGGTGTGGGGGGGGGGGGGGGGGGGGCGGAATCTGCCCCCGCAGGTTAACGTATTTCTAGCCGCCCGCAGGAAATAGGGTTAACATTTAGGTACAGCAATTACGGTCGCAGGGACCCATGTTTAGAATGAGCCGCTCGCATTTGCTCGCTGCGCTGCAGAACTTACCAGGGGCTGTCGCCCCCCCCCAGAACTCCCCCCCCAGACCATCTCGTAGACAGTCAAAGAAAGACCACTTTTCAGTCTGTTGTTATATAATGCTTTGGAGATTGGGTGCGGAATTAAAAATTATGGCTAAAAATAAGCATAAAGAGTGGAAAATTCAACCAAAAGCCACTGTATTCGGCTTTATCAATGTCCAATTACCCGCTCACCAGAATTAGTTATTACCTATGCCAATTTTGACCTGTGTTTCCCTGTCTTGTCCTATCATTACATCCATAAATCAGTATAGAGTTCAAATTATCCAATACATTTTAGAATTAGGAGTGGAAAATTATGAGGAAAACTTGGGAAAAAGAGTGGACAAATAGCATCCATAGGGTGTCGTTTTCCACCCAAATTTCCCTATGCTAGGACACAGCCATAGACTGCAGGTGGGGGGGGGGGGAATTACTGAACTATTACCCAAAGTCAAAGGTCGGTGATTTTGACCATAAACCCACCATTCGTTATTAGTTAATCCATATAATATACCTACCAATCGATAGCAAATATCACATTTAGTAACTATAGATGTCTTCCCCAAGACATTTTGCACTATAACTAATTCTAACTTCAATAATTATTATCTCGCCGCTTCCGTCACCTCGCCCGTCGCCAAACTTTGTTTACACGCCAGCTGACGACGACCGACAAGACGTATAGGCGGCGTTCACGGTGGCTATGACGTCACAAAACGTATTCAGCGTAAATAAGTTTTGTGACGTCATAGCCGGGCCGCCATGAACGCTGTCACGCCAGCTGCTGACGCCAGCTGATGGCGACCTTGTCGGTCGCCGTCAGCTGGCGTGTAAACAAAGTTTGGCGACGGGCGAGAAGACTGAAGCGGCGAGATAATAATGATTGAAGTTAGAATTAGTTATAGTGCAAAATGTCTTGGGGAAAACATCCATAGTTACTAAATGTGATATTTGCTATCGATTGGTAGGTATATTTTGTTAGGTATATTTATATGGGATTACCTAATAACTAATGGTTTGCCTATGGTCAAAATCGCCCAAAGGTCAAACACAAGCAGTTTGTACTTTAATCAGACTTTTTACAGGTAGGGTAGACAACATTAACACCGGACACATCCTAATACCAAACATTAACACCGGACACATCCTAATACCATACTTTTCATGCTATTGGTGATGAGGTCGATACCGACACACTACATCACCAATAGCATGAAAAGTATGTCGTTAGAGCGTGTCTGGGGTTACAGTTGTTTACCGTTTTCTCCCTCCAAACTGACGACAACCCTTTGCCTGGGATGACTTTCAGACACCAATACACCACCAATAACATGACAGTTTGAAGTCTTGACATGTCCCAAATTACCAGGGGTGTCGTTTTACGACAATGATTGGTAGGGCCCAACCGCTCCGCCAAAACCTAATCTACCCTAAATTTGAGTTTCTCCCCGGATTGCAGGCACTTAATTTTGGGCTCCAGCCTCCAATATTTTTATCTCTAAAAAATAAACAATGTACGCCTTTATCACTACAACATCATCACCAGATTCAAATATCGTCACGGATTTGCGGGTTGAGGGGGACGAAATTTTACCCTTCTGTCCATCCCTATGACGCACAGCCTTTTTCACATGCTGACCGACTGACTGGCGGATCCAGCCTCTCTCCGTGTGGGGGGGGGGGATGTTGTTACAAAAAGTACCACCATTTTTTTTTGTATCCGTGGATTTGGGCCGGTCACCTTATTTTGGTATTTGAGCTTAAGAAATTAACTTTCCAAATTCACGAAAATTGATTTTGTGGATTTTTTTTCTTCCGAAAACAACTTTCATTTTTATTTTTGGGAATCAAAATCCCTAAAATTTGCAAATCCGAGATAGCTATTTTTTAAGAGAATGTCATTTCCTTTCTATTGGCGTTTTGTATTTGCAATTTTCTTCAAAAATCTACTTTCTACGATTTTCCCAACATTTATCGCTTTTCCACCAAAATGGCATGACATGACGTCATTAAAACGCCATTATCTCCCAACATACTACATTCATTTCATTGAAATTTGGTGAGAGAAGTGGGTTTAAATGCTGCAGCATAAGGTACTAAAAGTTTCACGTTTATTTATAACGAGCGAGCGCTTCGCGCTCGCTCGTCTTTCCGTGGTATATGGGAAAAATCTGAATATGAGCGGCCCGGCCCGGCCCGACCCGGCCCGACCCGGCCCGACCTGTGGCGACGCTTTTGAGAAGCACACGTCCGATTGACAAGCTGACTTCTTTGCTGAGCAGCCCCATCCAACCTACCCTGTTTGAGACCAGTGCTGACTCACGTGGGGGACTACCACTGCACGTGGCGCGTGCCGTGTGAGGGGTGTTGACAAGTGTTTTCTCGCAAAAACTCTGCAACGGCTGAGCCGATTGTGTGCAAATTTCGTGTGTGGTTAGGGCCCCTCAGCTGCCAATTTTCGACAAGTCAGGGGTGGGGTGCCTCTGCACGTGCGCACGTGTACACCCCTATTTTATATCTCAGGAACGGCTGAACCGATTGCGTTCTAATTTGGTGTGTGGTTATGGACCTCTTAGCCGTTGCCTTTCCACAAGTCAGGGGTGGAGTGCCTCTGCACGTGCGCACGTGCTCACCCCTATTATATATCTCAGGAATGGTTCAGCCGATTGTGGTAAAATTTGGTGTGTGGTTAGGGACCTCTCAACCGCCAGTTTCCCACAAGTTAAGGATGCCTCTGCACGTGCGCACGTGCACACCCCTATTATATATCTCAGGAACGGCTGAGCCGATTGTGTTCAAATTTGGTGTGTGGTTAGGGACCCCTCCGCCGCCGCCTACCCACAAGTCATGGGTGGGATGCCTCTGCACGTGCCCACGTGCGCACCTTTTTTGTATCTCAGGAACTACTTGCCCGATCGGGTTGAAATTCACCATACATTTATTTCGCGCTCGCTCGTTCATCGCCAACTACGGCGCCTTGCTGGTATCATACTTTTCAATTTATTTAGAAAATCAAGGAGGGGGCAAATTCTGCCCCCCATCGGGGCGTGGGTTAAGTGTCACTGGGGCTGCTTGATTGCATCAGGTGCGCTGTTTTGTCTATCAAATAAAAACTTCAAATTCAATCACTCGATAAAAACAACTTTCGTTTTCATGAATTTGTCTCATAAGATCATTGCTTTTCACGTTCAGTGCAGGGAACGCGCGGGGTGGGGGGGGGGGGGACATGCTTGTATTGAATGCTCCCTCCCCCCTCTCCAGTGGCCACAAATTATATTTTTGCTTGGGTGTCAGAGTGCATAATTTGAGCCAAAGAAGACCATGAGAGTGAAAAACTATGTAGAAAATGATGCACGGTAGTGATGGTACAAACAGGCCCAATGGTTTTGAATTTGAAAAGCAGTAGTTTTCATTGAAATCATGCATTTTTAGTCAATATTTATGTCAGAATCAATATCACAATTCATGAATTGTGAGTGGAAAATTCACTCCTAAAATGGGGAGTGAGAGTGGACAATTATTAATATTTGGATGTCATTTCCCACCCAAATCGCCAAAATTTGGGGCACTGCCCCTCCAGATTCCTGAGGGGGGGGGGGGCATTTTCCCCTGATGCCCCCCCCCCTGGATCCGCCAGTGGACCGGCTCAAGTGCAACTTCTCGGTAAAACCGACACACAGCCCAGACCGGCACAGCAGTACGCTGATGTAGGTAACCCGTTCCAGCCTGGAATATTTCGTTTTGTACGGGGTAAAAGCGACGCATTTATATTTAAGCAAGTACATTAGCCCGCGCCGTTCTGGTGGGGGGGGGGGGGGGGGTTGAGACACCCCCCTAAGGGTTTTCGAGGATAGCGCGCCGCCGTTTTTGGCACAGCTGTTGGGCATCAATTACCCACATTATGAAAAATGATTGACCTCGGTCCTCGGATCATCTTAGGTCAGGTCACCACACCAGATCACGTGACCCCACCTCCAAAAAAGTTTTTGGGTGATCGGTTTCAAACTGACATGATTTCATAAGGTTATCTTGGATTTTCAATTCTTTTATCTTGTATTTTTATATCAGTAACCTAAGGTCGGGTAAATTTCGTGACCTCCCCACTTTAAGTCAATGGGGGAAATATTAACCCGTGTCGTGCCGGTGTTCGTCGCCACCTTCGCCGTTGCGGGGGGGGGGGGCGTTTCGACGCCCCCTCTAACTCGGCTCCTATGCAACGTAGACAAAAACCGAAAAGACAGGTCGAAAGCTCGTCCAAATGCATTTTGAAACTATTTCAAATTTTGTATCATGTCAATATTGAGGTCACCAGAGGTCATAAAAGGTCGACATTTCCAGTCTCAGGACTTTGCTCCAGAAACCCCAACATATCTCGGGAACTATGATAGCTAGGAACAAACGGAAACAAAACAATCGAAAGCTCTTGAACAGAGCAATCGCAAAATGATGCTCAACTTTTAGCTCAGGTCAATAGTTTAAGCTCCATAGGTCATCAAAGGTCAAAAAGGCTATTTTTGCCAAAGCTGTTTTTCACTAATAACTTTTTACCTAATAAAGATAAGGCAATACTTGTGACGCAATCATGTTTCTCTCGTCAAGGCGCATTGAATCATATTCATGGTGACCAGGTTAGATCAACGTAGAAATTTTACCTCAGGTCAAGATCAAGTGGTGACCCAATTAGGTCATGTTGCACATTGGGAGACGTGTCTCGACAAGACATTGGTGCAGGTTTCACTTATCTATCTTGATTTTGTCGAGAGTTATTGACAACAAGTGTTGGTGAACTCCGATGTCCTCAACTGACCCTGTAGGGGTCACTGAACAAAAATTGCAACTGGGACTTCAAGAATGGCCTATGATAACATGATCCAGAAGGAATTGGGCTGATATAATGCGTATCCTCAGAATAGGAATAATTTGTTTATTTACCCATTGACTTATAATGGGGAGGTCACGAAATTGGCCCGACCTTAGGTCACCGATATACAAAATCTGAGACAAAATAATTGTAGGTACCGTTGCCTTTATGAAATCCTGTAAGTACGAAATCGATCGGCCAAAACCTGTGGCTGTGGTACGACCGGATACTTTTTTGGAGGTGGGGTCACGTAACCTAGCCTGGTGACCTGACCTGAGATGACCCGAGGTCAAGAATTTTACACTATGTGGGAAATTGATGCCCCAACACATGTGCCAAGCACGGCGGCGCTGCAAGTCGCCGTTTTTCTTTTGCTAGTCTCGATAAACCTTAGGGGGTGGGGGGGGGGGGACGTCTAAACGCCCCCGGCAAGGCGCGGGTTAAAATGCTTCCTATTCCGAGGATACGCAAGATAACAGTACAATTCCTTATGGATCATGTTATCATAGGCCATTCTTGATGACCTAGGTGCAATTCGTGTTCAGTGAACCATATAGGGTCAGCCTATGTCATCCGAGGTCACCAACACCTTTGTGTCAATAACTCTCGACAGAATGCAGATAGAGAAGTGAAAACGTATGTCCTGAATGTGGATATGCCTATTTCATTTTCATTGCGAATGAAAATCAGGCCTTTGGAATGACCTAATACTGATACATTGCTGGACTGATTTGGTGGGTGCTTAGTTTTTTAGAAAAGTGTTCTTGAAAGGTTTGATTTGTGTAAATGATTGTGACAGTGTATCACTACAATCATTGAGACCCGTGTAACTCCATCCATTTTGCAACCGTGTAATATACTGATGTTGGAAAATAGGGTTGGCGCATACCATACCTATTTCCTTTAAGAATCACTCGAATCCTTTCAAGGTCAGAAAGTGTCCTGCCCTTTTGACGTCCCCAATCCTTTGGTCCCGTCCCCAATCGTCAATTCAATCAAAATCAATTTTGGACGTCCCCAATCCAATCATTGGGCCTTACCAGGCCTATGGAAAACGACGCCCCTGCAAATTACAACACCAACAGTCAACACCACCACCACAACCAGTAACGTGCCAAGTCTGATGTGTTGACATGTTAAGTTTACCCAACTTGCTATGCGATTTATTTTATCCACTATTTGGCAACTATATTATTAATTATTTTAACTTAACCTTACCTTGAACTCTGAAGCAGGAGGTGCTTCACATAATTGCTAAAACAAATTTACATGCGTCGCCTTTGAAAGCGACGATCGCTCCAAATCGAGGTTTTAAAATGCTGCCATCATGCTTCCATAGTCATTGGTCAACAATCTAAAATATACTCTGGGTTTCTAAGTTTGTTCCAAAATTTATACCAGTTTCTACTATGCAGCGACGTTGGCTGATAAAACCAGCGGAGCCGCCGGACGGATGGCGGAGAGTCTCCCATTCAAAGTCAATGAGTGGTCTTCCGCAGTTCTTCCAAACCGCTGACGACTGAAATAGTAGTTTGCAGACAACTTGGTAGCTTGTATGGTCTATAAAATCAACTATATTTGTGGTCTAATATGCTGCCAAACTGATATCACTGTTGCTATGTGGGACGCGTATTTTTTTGGTAGACTGGGACGCGTTTTTTTGGTAGACTGTGCATTTTCATGTGTGAACCAATTCAGTAGAAATTGCCTTCAAATATCCCAGGATTCGATGTAAAAAGCACACGCATGCAAAAATGCAGCATGTGTCTCCTCTGATGGATCATTTGTGATGAACGAATAGCCAACTTGGCAATAAAAATAAAAATTTCGTTCTCCGACGTCGTCCAGCATGACGGGGCATTTTACCACCCCTGGGTTCGATTAAGAAAATTATATTCTATGAACCTGTGTCAAAAACCCAAATAAGCGATGTCAATTGACACACTCCCTTTAAAGTTTGTTTTCTCTCGTGTGACCCAGACATTGTTATACTGGTACAGAAATGTTGTAGCCAGTCAATTACGAATATAATCTAAACTATATTTTCTCGGCATGTAGTGTTCATGTTAGAGTCAAGACAGGAACAAGACTGAAAAATGCAAGACGACGAAAGGGACGAATTGCATCCATACCTCTTAAGTGACTCGGCCTCGGAATGTCTTTCGGCCAGCTGAGGAGTGCAAATCCAAATCCACCCCTCCCATGATCTCAGCTCTTTTATGCAGCGCGAAAAAAACGAAATATCGGTAACCCCGCAAAAATCCTAGTAAACGACCCCGTTGAAATTCAATCAATACGTCTCAAAATCCTGAACAGTGAATAATGGACTCAACTTAAATTAATAACATTATATTTTCTGAAGAAAATAAATGAATATACACATTCTTAGTGCTCATACTTTCTCCTCGTTTGTCATGCTTAATACACACTTTATTCCCTCTTTAAAGTATTACAAGGGTTCATAATTATTTTGGGAACTGGATAATCTGGCTTGGGTCACTGACCTCACCAGAAGGAAGGTTCAACTCTCACTGTTTGAGTAAGAACAGAAAAACACATTCGTGTGGACAGCTCGTGTTTTTACAATGCTAAACAATACAATCTCAAGTCGCAAGCTATGGAAAGGATAAGGACATCGAAAATGTATCATCCATTTGCGTCATAGCACTGTTTTATTGCCACACGCGAAGCAACTTTTTTTTACTGGTTAACTGGTTAGGGGGTTAACTGTATTTACACCCCACCAGCCGAACGGAGGAGCGACACGTTATATCCTGTACAGTGTGGTAAACTACGCCAGTTACGTTTTGTGCGGTCCTTCAGGATCGGTTGGCCGAGCGGTTCTGACCGGGCTGCAGCGCTTCCTCCGCTGCTGTCGTCTCGCGGACCGTCAAAAGTAGCAATGCCTGAAGAGACGCCTGTGTTTACTCTTTGTAAACAACACATAGTGCAAATTGATGAAGCTTCGGTAGGATGTCTTTGAGGTGTTTTATCTGAATTTAGTTTTTTTAAATCTGGAACTTCGTTTTACTTAAATTCGACATAATTCATATTTGACTAATTATCTTTTGCTTTTATATAGTTAATAGTATAAAGTATAATAAATGAATAAAGTAAATAAAGTAATATAGTATAAAGTTGACTTGCTTTTATTTCAATTGGACTTGTTTTCCTTTCACTGTCATTGTTTAACTTAAAATGATGATTACACGGACATTACAAATTTGTAGCTGCTTTATACGCATATTTGTAAACTAAATTCAGCAATTATTATTTAAGCTATTTTGAAATTAAAATCGTTGCAATCGTTATAATGGTTAACACAATATTTAATCTCCTTATATGCTCGGTCACAGATGGGCCAACCCTCACCAGTGCAGTTTATATATTACTTGGTGGATGCCACCCCCTAGGTTTTTCGAAAATAACTCGCGTAAATATCAACCGATTGCGATGAAACTTTTAGTACCCTATTTCCGAACAATTTGACATATATTCTCAAAATTTTTAAGTTGTAGGTCATATGACCCGTGACCTATAACCTGTTTCCAAGGTAATATCAGGCGCAACTGGCGTCCCGTAGTATTTATTCTTGTAATTTGTGGAGTTTCGGAGTGTGTGTTGTTCAGGAGCATATGCACCGGTGATTCCAGGTGACAGTTGTGGTTTACATTGAGATTGTGACCTCGATTGACCTTTTCAGAGGTCAACGGAGGTCACTGACCTCCGATGGCCACATATTACTTTTTCGGCTTCTGGCAGTTTCTAGGACATTTTGTGACGCTGATTTTAAATATGGGATCCATTTTATATAAGTATATGTTTCACTGGGGTCATGCGCCCACTTAGGTCAACCGAGGTCACTGACCTCAAATGACCTGACATGACCTCTTTGGAATTTGGCAGTTTCTAGGACATTTTGTGACGCTGATTTCAAATTTGGCACTCATTTAGCATAATTATATGCTCATTCGCAATTATAGCTTGATTAAATTCAATTTATACGCATTTACAATTTGGTTCAGGAGCTTTGGTTGAATTTTGGGTCATTGACATGACTTCAGAAGTCACCTAATGACCTAGGACCTTAAAATCGGGTATCAATGGCTTCCTCTCGTGACAAGCAACTCGCTCGTTTTTAATCGAAGCTCTAGCTCAATTAGGGGCGAAACGCTAGAGGGGGGATAGGTTGTACCCCCCCCCCCCCCTGCACGGTCACGCACTGATCGGACGCTGCACGGACGAGGGTTAGCTCCTGGTCCAATTTGGTTAAACTAGGTTTCGTGGTGTATTTAATTTTACAATGACAACTGTACTTAATTACGCCACCATACGAAAATGCTGCGAATATGCTGGCTTAAATGGGAGTGTCAAATACTTATTATTAGAAAGACAGGAAGAAAGAGGAAGCGGGGATATGAAATTGAAGTATTGAAATTGCGGTGAAGGCATATACTATAAACATATTTGTGTACACAAATAATACGATGGGATTAGATGACAAATTGTTTACTTTTTGCCCGCCTTGCCCGCCTTGCCCTATTCAATGATCGGCCGAAATGTGATGAGGCCTTTCGTCGCCATATTGCCGAAGCCAGACACCGATATTCACAGCTTATCAGAACCCTCTAGTTAAGCCTCTGGGAGATAATTAGTGGCAACTAGTTAAGCACACAATCGCAGAGCATTACATACCATTATTTTTCTGTTCAGAAAGCAGTGACCGTTCTTAGCTTTTACACATCTCGGAATCGACGGAGCGTCTACAGCTGTGGCCTCGCTTCACGAGACAGGGTCAGCTGGCCAATTGCCTCGCCAAATTGCAGACAAATGTCTGGCCACTAGTTAAGGCTGGTTGGTGTCTGTCTTACCTACCCTGAGACAGTCCTTCACCTCTCTTCTGCGTATTCGTTTCAAAACATCGCGCAAGGACACAATCATTCCATTAAAGGGAACGTTTCACCTTTGTATTGGTTTTGAACCGAGATAGCCATTATTAAAATGTCGAAAATACTAAGGTCATTTTCCTCAAAACTTAACCCGCGAGTCACTGGGGGGAGGTTTTTTTAGCCCCCCCCCCCCTTAGGAATATTTTGAATATCTCAACAATGAATGCACATATCGACGCCAAACTTTCAGTACCTCTCTGGGCATCATTTTTACACCTTATAACACAATTTTGTCCGAATTTTTCGAAATATAGTTAATTTAGTGACGTCACTAAACACGATTTTGACACAAAAATCAGCTTAATTTTGCAAAGCCGTACAAGTGCCACATTTGAAGCACAATGCAATCGAAAAACGCTTAAAGGTATAAAATTGCAAGGGCTACAAACCAGCTATCTGGAAATTTCGACAATTTTGGCTTTTGACTCCACATTTTGTTTTTATAAAATGCCCTGAAAATCAAATCTTCCAAAGATATTTAAACAAAACGGAATATATGTTAGATAACGACATATGGGTAACTACCATACCAAATTTCAAAACGATATCATCTTTTTTGACTGACATGGCATATAAAGTATGGGTAAATCATGACGTCATATTTTGAAATTGCGTTTTTTGGCTTTAATTGACCAGATACAGACAAATAAATGCCAGCACTGTATTTTTTTTTATAGATAAAACTGATATAGAAACAAACTTTTTCATTTAGATTTATAAATTTAGAATTTTGACGTTACTGGTCGTAGATAGTTCCTTTTTGCATGTCGTACTTCATCATAGGCGTATCCAGGATCCAAACTGGGGAGGTGCAAGACCTTTTGATGGGTATATTATCCGCTATTATGATACTAACTAGTCAACAGTGACTATATCACTTACAACTTCAATTAACGTTGCTTACCCCCCCTTTTACCCTACTTAGACTCGCCTATTATACCCTGTGGTGCATGTTTCATCCGAAAACTGCAGTATGTTATGTCATTGTAGGCCCATGCATCTTAGTTTCCTTGCAATAATATGACCCCCTTTCTTCCATTCCTGAGCGCGCCTCTGCAAAAAAAAGACTTAATTCCCTCTCCTGGTCTTATATGTGCATATATCATTATAAACTAACCGTCTATTGCACCGTAATCGCTGGCATATCGTCATCACCATGCCAGTCACCCCCTTGCCATGTGCCTGAACACGCCCCTGCAACTCTATATGTAATGAATTATGCAAATAATGGAAGGGGAAGTTATCTATTACATCTTGATAGCTATAAATGCCCCTTACATCGGTCTATTGGCTTCCCGCCAAGCAGTGAATACTTCCTTGAAACCTCCCCTTTTCAAGGCCCTGACACCGCCTCTGCCAAGCAATTTTTATGATATTTAATTAATATCAACTAATTTGCACTTGTTTCTATCACCGTAAACCGATGCAACTCCTTCATACCTGAGGCAATTAGGAATAAACCGTGAAGATCGCATTTCCGTATTATCGCCAAATATCGCCGAAGAACCCTACCAAAAACGTGCCCTGGAACCGCCTCTGTTCAGGTTAGGAACCCAAAATTTTGACTCCATATGTGGAAATATATTTGAAGAAAAGTCACAAAATTTAATGGCTCTACTCTGAGCCGTTCTGGAGATATCTGCGAAAAACATGAGGGGGAGGCGGAATCCCCCTCCCCCTGTTACAAATAGGTTAACGGGAATAGTTCACCTTTAACATGGAGTTTTGGACTGAGATAGCATATTTGTAGAGCAGATCTAAAAATGGGTTGTGGTGAAAGAATTACCTCCCTACGTTAAGTAATTTCGACACAGGACTAGTGGGCCCGGTTTCATATCCGCTGTTCCGGGCCACGATCAGGACATTTCGCTCGCCGCTCGCAGCCGGAGGCAGGTACACTCTCTGGCACGTAGTCTCTGGTCACGACGCCTCGTTAACCCGCGAGTTACGGGGGGGGCTATTTTTGCCCCCTCCCGTTATTTTGCAATAACTCTTAAACGAACACCGGTATCGTCACCAAACTTGCAGTACCTTCTCTCACATCAATTCTACACATGTTGGCAAAAGGAAAAATATGAGATTATGATAGGCCAACCGGGAATGACGTCAGAGTGACGTCATGTTCTTCGGTTTTGGTTGCAAAATAATAGTTTGCGGAAAACGCTGTCAAAGGTACGATGTTTGAGATAAACTCAATTGTCTTAAATTAAATTACTGACAATAGACCGGGCTATCAACCTGCTATCTCGGATTTTTGAGTTTTTTTTAAATTCAACATTTTGAGAAATCCATTTTTTTTAAAACAAAATTGTCAAGAAAAAATCAGAATTATCAAAAAAACGGAGTATATGTGATCGAGACGTGTGCGGTGAATATGTGTACCAAATTGGAAGTTGATATATTCAAAAATGACTGAGTTATGACCTTTAAATGACAACAATCGACCACCTCACATAGCATTACTATGCATAAAAAACGCATTTCCATTTTTTTTTTTACTTCTATTTATATGGAACAAACAATGTTCTAAGGTCATTTTACGCATTCTAGACGATAAGCAAACACATGAACATGTGTTACAACGCCTAATGACCGTAATCTGCAGTTTGACCTCGTGACCTCGGATGAGCTTGACCTGACCCAAGTTCATAAACAGCTTAAAAAGGTACTTAGAAGTGTCAGACACACGAATCATGCCGATTTATCGACAGCTTATGCGTTTAATATCGCAATTTTTCGCGACAATTCCATCCATCACGACCTTTTGACACGGTCAAACATTTTGTACTTGACCTGACCTGTGACGTCATCGGTGACCCCGAGGTCAACAATATTATGTTTCCCTCGATAAATTTCCCAGGGATATCGAATGCCGTTTGAATTTTTACATTCGGTCCAGCAGTTCCGGAGATCCGAGGGGGGGGGGGGGGGGAGGGCAAAAAATAGCCCTCCCCAGTAAGTCGCGTTATGAAATATACCCCAGTAACTCGCGGGTTAATATCCGCTCAGTCGCCCGGACGGCGCGGCAGCCCCTTGTCAGAGACTGTACTTGGCGTCAGGCGGAGCGGGGCGGAGCCGTAACGCCAGCTGCTATCGTACGATTTCTCGTGAAATAGAAAGAGAAACTTCTTTCTCCACATATATCCATCAGTTGTCCAAACCAAAGTCATATTCATATTTTTGAGCTCTAGATGCACCGTATGGTTGAACTTCAAGACAACTTTCAAGGTGACCTATTCCCTTTAAGGGAAATGAGACAAGACAACAGGTGGTTCGGGAAACGTATGGATAATGGCAACTTTCAATCCGTACACCTCAACAGTTAGTTATCGCGCAGCATCGTGAGCAAAATGCGAATGAAACGGGAAGATTGCAAAATTAAATGGACATAGAATATGCTAAGGGAAAGAACAAATATATGCGCTTTGAAATAATGACATGACGAAATTAAATGAGCAGGCACTGGCGGATCCAGGGGGGGGGGGGGGGCATCAGGGGAAAATGCCCCCCCCCCCGGCAGGAATCTGGGGGTGGGCGGCATTCAATACAAGTATGCCTCGCGCGTTCCCAATTCATCGTAAAATCGTAAAAAATTCGCGCCGTTTCGCGGATGACACAACTTTCGCAATTGCTTATACAAATTTGGAAAATGGGAAAATGAATTCCATTAAGTGTCTGGCAGAGGCTCTCCTTGGTGGTAATTTCTGGCACTGGCGGATCCAGGGGGGCATCAGGGGAAATGCCCCTCCCCACAGGAATCTGGGAGGGGCATTCAATACAAGTATGCCCCCCCGCTCGTTCCCTGCACTGAACGTGAAAAACAATGATCTTAGGAGAAAGCTTCTTGAAAACGGAAGTTTTTTCTTCACTCTCTCGCGTGATTTAATTTGAAGTTTGTATGCATCCCTTTCTTTCAATGATAGACAAAACAGGGCACCTGATGCAATTAAAGCAGCCGGTGACACTTAACCCGCCCCCCGCGGGGGGGGGGGGCAGAATCTGCCCCCTGCCGGATTTTCACAATAACTTGAAAACTATGATAGATATCAACGTAAAACTTTCAGTACCTTATGCTGCGTCAATTCTATGTCTTATACACCAAATGTAAATGACATTGATGTAGTATTGTGGGAGATAATGACGTTTTAGTGACGCCATGTCAATGCATTTTTGGTGGAAAAACGATAAATGTTTGAACAATCGTAGAAAATAGAGTTTTGAAGCAAATTGCAAATAAAAAACGTCAACAGAAAGGAAATGACATTCTTGTCAAAATGGCCATCTAGGATTTTCGACATTTTGTGTTTTTGACCCAAAATAATGCAATATTTTTGTTCCGGAAAAAATCCACAAAATACATTTTTATGAATTTCATAAGTGAATTTCTTAAGCTCGAATAACAAAATAAGGTGACCGACCCAAATTCGCGGATAAAAAATGGTGTACCTTTTTTCCACAAAAAGATACCCCCCACACGGAGAGAGGCTGGTTCCGCCAGTGTGGGCAGGCACATGTAAGCAAAGCGAGAAAAGCAGGTACGTATTCGTTTCCAGTTTGGCAGCTTAGGTGCATTGCTAGCATCCAATGTTTTACTTAATTATAGTGGTTTATAGAAATGCCTGTCACTGCAAAAACATGGTGAGATTATCAGTTGATTCTGAATCACTTGCGCAAAAAAGCTTGAGGTGGGGCTCGTATGGTTACGAAAAAGTAGACGTATACCATGGAGAATATCAAAGGGCGCTGAAAAGGCAACAACAAGCGTTATGAACAGCCCGTGTTGAGAAAGTCGGGGCCATGTTGCATTGGCTTCGCCGCCAGGGGGGGGGGGGGGGGCATGTCATACACCATTTTCACATGTAACATTGAGCTTATGGTCATTGCGTGGACAAAATCGCCTTTAGAATCTCCATGTCCCCGGTCCCTTTCAGGCTCTAGCTTTTGGTGTGTGGAGGAGCCCCTGATGTGTTAGATATATTAGGTAATGATGTTCTTACTACCAATAATTTTTAACTTATAGCGAGGGTGTTTTCTCCCATGATTATGTGGTGGTTTTGTGGAGAGTGAGAAAGCGTTCAACTGAACTGACGCTGTTATCCACATGCCGAACTTTGTATACTTTTGGGGTTGTAGCTACAACTGCATCCTCACAAATTACAACCCCAATTATGAATATTACAACCTCAACATTGCCAGTAAATGCACAAGTAAATAAATACTGTGAACGGTACGCAAAATCCCCAAAGGATTTTTCAATAACAATAATAACAAAACAATTAATAAATATAAACACAGAAAAGGAAAAACCTTAAAATGTCAGTAAAGTTTGTCATAAATAGCATTTAAAATCCAACAATAGGTATAACATATTATCACTAAATTATTGAAAAAGACTATGTAGGTTTGTACCGTGGTATAACATATTATCACCAAATTACTGAAAAAGACTATGTAGGTTTGTACCTGCGTGTAGCCAATATAAGCACGGATATCAAAGCCCTGTCAGGTACTTAGCTTGAAGGAGTAGTCACAATGAGAACAGACTAAGAACAACCCAAAACAATGGTCTAAGGGCCTCATAGGAAATAAGTCACAAAGCCATTTTCCAACCAATTAACCTAACATCACCAATTTTCGAAAATATTACCCTGACCTGAAAAAAGAATGACCTACACCACCTCAAAACACATTTCATATAATTCTTCCAACTGCAAGATATCGTGAAATAGAAGTTTGGCGCAGATGAGACAGTCATCAAGTGATTATCGTGTTCTTTGGACTCGTAAATGGTGTGATCAGATATCATGACGTAAGCAATAAGCAGCCGCTCCATGTCCTTGGGGAGGAGCTCCGTACACACTCGTCCACATTTGTACACATTTCAAAGAACACCACCGATGTTTTCCTCTGGAGTCAAGAAACAGTAAGCACAATTTTATGTAAATATATTTTATTTGGTGTATGGGAAATATTTCGAAGTACTTTTTTAGTTGTCTCGTTAGCCTTAAAGCAAGTGATGCTTTAAAATAAATTTGTATCTGTTCCATTTAGATCTCACAAACATACACCTACATTATTTGTTTTGTTTCACGTCAAAAGGTTTCATCAGATGTGTTTGCACAGTGCCATTTGATACGCATCAGAGACGTTGTGAAGTCAGTGTTGTTGTTTCCGCTTCACTTCCTTCTATAACAAACACAAACATTGCATATGTGTTGTTTTCCCATGCTAAATTTGGCCATGGCCGCCGGACTTAGTCGGGATGAGCCGGATTTGCGCGGCGTATTTAGGGGGCCGCTTTCCTCGCGAGGTCGTTAACGTAAGCAAAGGCAAAAACAAAACTGAAGGTCTATCAGTGGGTCAAGTTGAAGGGTGTAGGGGAGAACAGGGCAAGTTGAGCCACCCCCTTTATTGGGTAACATGAGGACGGTAGTGTCATTCGTGGAAATGTCCGGTACCTAACGATTGCACTGTCAGCGGCGCACTGCATCGATCGTTTCATCTCACTCACCTACCCTCGATCGTCTCCCCTCACTTACCTACCCTCGATCGTTTTCCCTCAGTCCCCTACCCTCGATCGTCTCCCCTCACTCACCTACCCTCGATCATTTCCCCTCACTCACCTACCCTCGATCGTTTCCCCTCACTCACCTACCCTCGATCGTCTCCCCTCACTCACCTACCCTCGATCGTTTCCCCTCACTCACCTACCCTCGATCGTCTCCCCTCACTCACCTACCCTCGATCGTTTCCCCTCACTCACCTACCCTCGATCGTTTCCCCTCACTCACCTACCCTCGATCGTCTCCCCTCACTCACCTACCCTCGATCGTTTCCCCTCACTCACCTACCCTCGATCGTCTCCCCTCACTCACCTACCCTCGATCGTTTCCCCTCACTCACCTACCCTCGATCGTCTCCCCTCACTCACCTACCCTCGATCGTTTCCCCTCACTCACCTACCCTCGATCGTTTCCCCTCACTCACCTACCCTCGATCGTCTCCCCTCACTCACCTACCCTCGATCGTTTCCCCTCACTCACCTACCCTCGATCGTCTCCCCTCACTCACCTACCCTCGATCGTCTCCCCTCACTCACCTACCCTCGATCGTTTCCCCTCACTCACCTACTCTCGATCGTCTCCCTTCACTCACCTACCCTCGATCGTTTCACTCCTAATTTTGATCGAACAATGAGGCTGATGGGAAGTGTATCAGGATATAACTGTTGGGGACATTCTGCAAAGGCGCTGCAAAATCCATTTTTAGAAGATCATTTAAGCATCAGAGTTATACTAATAAACTGTTGTGTTTTGCTAAACCTACCCCGTAGGCTGAATCACCTTACCGCCGTCACTGGGGCCAGTTGTACCTAGTGTTCTGCTGTCATTAAAACGTCCATGGAGCCTTAACACGCGCAGTGGGGAGGGGTATGCCACTAACACGCAGTGGAGAGGGGTATGCCACTAACACACAGTGGAGAGGGGTATGCCACCAACACGCAGTGGAGAGGGGTATGCCACTAACACGCAGTGGAGAGGGGTATGCCACTAACACACAGTGGAGAGGGGTATGCCACTAACACACAGTGGAGAGGGGTATGCCACTAACACACAGTGGAGAGGGGTATGCCACTAACACACAGTGGAGAGGGGTATGCCACTAACACACAGTGGAGAGGGGTATGCCACTAACACGCAGTGGAGAGGGGGGTATGCCACTAACACGCAGTGGATAGGGGTATGCCACTAACACGCAGTGGAGGGGGGTATGCCACTAACACGCAGTGGAGAGGGGTATGCCACTAACACGCAGTGGAGAGGGGTATGCCACTAACACGCAGTGGAGAGGGGTATGCCACTAACACACAGTGGAGAGGGGTATGCCACTAACACACAGTGGATAGGGGTATGCCACTAACACGCAGTGGAGAGGGGTATGCCACTAACACGCAGTGGAGAGGGGTATGCCACTAACACGCAGTGGAGAGGGGTATGCCACTAACAAACAGTGGATAGGGGTATGCCACTAACACGCAGTGGAGAGGGGTATGCCACTAACACACAGTGGAGAGGGGTATGCCACTAACACACAGTGGAGAGGGGTATGCCACTAACACGCAGTGGAGAGGGGTATGCCACTAACACGCAGTGCAGAGGGGTATGCCACTAACACGCAGTGGATAGGGGTATGCCACTAACACACAGTGGAGAGGGGTATGCCACTAACACGCAGTGGAGAGGGGTATGCCACTAACACACAGTGGAGAGGGGTATGCCACTAACACGCAGTGGAGAGGGGGGGGGGCACTTTAGTGCCCCCCTAAGATCTCCGAAAGTATGAGAGCTAGAATGATGAAACTTAGAGAGTAGGTAGGTGATATGATTATCTACATTTTTAAAATTTTCTTGACCTTCGGTCAATATCTTCAAGGTCAAACGAGGTCACGAAGGTCAAATCTGGCCAAATGCCATATTTTTGGGGGGAATTTGACCTATGTGACGTGACAGGTCACCAGCAATGTGTCCAAATTTATTTCCGGGGATGAACATGGACATTGTCTACCGAATGGCGTTTTAATCATCCCGATCTGACTGTTGGTTCCGAAGATATCGATTTGCCGACCACGATTCTGGCCGCCATCTTGAACTAAACATTCATATAACTCAAAACTTGATCGACCGATTTGGATTTTGTTTACGTCAAACGATATGCTATTACATTAGCGTTAATGCCACGCAAAAAACACCGCCCTGCTCTGCTTTGTTGTCGAAATATTCACGAAAACATGTGTGGGGGGGGGGGGGGGGGGGGACAAAAGTGCCCCCACCCTCTACTGCGCGTGTTAGCTTCTACAAGTAAAATACAACTTTCTCTGTTCGTTTGTAGCTAAAGGATTTGGCCTTCAGTCTGGCAGGATAGATAGTTCAATTTGCCTGGCATTTAAGCGTCACAGGCAAAATGCCTCATTTCTTCCCTACCTTTCGCCCGTTTATACCTTTTAACATAGGAGACATAATACAAAAAAATCAGATCAGATACATATTTTGAAAGGCTCGAAACAATAGGCAATTTAATCCATTGAGTGTAGGTTGAAATGCTTCGCATTAGGCATGCATAATTTTGATTAGCTAAACCATCCTTTCCAATATTTTCCAGAAGACCCAGGAACTAGTTGTATTGCTCAAAGTTCCTGTTCTCATGTATATTACTTTATTATCTGTTCTCTTGCATGAATGTATGATTTGTCTGTCAAAATAAGAGACCATGGCACAAAACATGCTTCCTTGTTTTTCTTACAAGCAATGGCTAGTGGCTGTATCACACCATTTATGTACAACGTTATGATATCGGCTGATTGTGTGAGCTACCATGAGGTAGTTCTTGCCTATTTTGACCAAACATGATGCCTTCCAGTTTTTTTTAGATCCATTAGGCTCTTGATTTAATGATATATATTTTGTCAACTTTTTTTAGTGACTTATGATGTTTTATAGCTTTTAGGGTTATTAAAAAGTAGCGTTTTCATTACCGGTCTGCACACCTCGCTGTTGCTGAAATATGTCAGTAATGAGCTAATCAAACCTATGTTCATTCTAAGGTGTTAAACTATTTTAAATTTTGCACATATTTCGTTTTTCATGAGTCGCTTTTACTATCCCCCCCCCCCCAGCCGCCGACTCGATTACAACCCCAACGAAGAACAAAAAGTACCACCTCTGCTGTTATCTTGAGTCATTTAGACTAGAGGGTTGTGAACTATTAAACGCGAATTTGGAACGCATTGCGCATCGCGCAACGCTGGACTTCTAGTAATTAATTAATTTATAAGTATGACTTGTATGGCATCTAAACTGGGTTTAATAATAGCTGTTTGGCTAAAATGATTGATACCGAACTTCCACTAGAACAGCAGACGCAGGCCTGACAAACCTAGCGGCAAGTAAGCGAACTTCTGTATACAACTTTTACCACTGGATGACGACCTTGTTCTGATTGCGATGCTGGCAGCGTTCCGTTCCCACTATTCGTGTCACTGTCACCAAGATTGGTTTATCAATATAACTGCCTAACTGGCAATATTCTCCCCCCCTT
Organism: Chirona hameri; assembly: GCA_036785665.1. NCBI lineage: Eukaryota > Metazoa > Arthropoda > Thecostraca > Balanomorpha > Balanidae > Chirona > Chirona hameri. The sequence goes on from JAXIVJ010010119.1 coordinate 48,265, forward strand.
TAATCGGACTATGCCAAGCTTCCAACGCCCGATGTAGAAACCACAATGACAGTGTTTAAAATAGCGAATCGGGATGGTTTTCTGGCAGGCAACTGTAGCAGATTGCCAGCCACCTGATGCTTCGAGATTTCGAATGAATCGTACCTGGGTGTTCATTTTTTCATTTATTTGTATTATTCAGCTATAGTGCTTCTACCACGAGTAAACTTAGGGCT
>JAXIVJ010010120.1:0-48478 GCA_036785665.1 Chirona hameri
TAATGCCGTGAGAGGTGGTCGATTTTGGTCTTTGAAAGGTCATAAGTAACGTATTTTTGACGATATCGACTTCAAGTTTGGTATACATATTCACTGGATACGTCTCAATCACATATATTCCAGTGTTGGATAACTGATTTATTATGAAAATATTGCAAAAACTATATTTTGGGTCTTAGGATTTCTCAAACTTTTGAATTTCAATAAAACTCGGAAATCTGAGCCTGCAGTTTGATAGCCACGTCCATTCTCAGTCATCTGGTATTTGATAATATAATTTGTCTTAAAAATTGTACTTTTAACAGCGTATTTTGCAAACCCTTATTTTTCAACAAAAACCGCAGAACATGACGTCACTGTGACGTCATTCCCGGTTGACCTATCATAAGCATATCTTTTTTCTTCAACAAACATGTGTAAAATTGATGTGAGAGAGGGTACTGAAAGTTTGGTGACGATACCAGTGTTGGTTTAGGATATATCGCAAAATAACGGGAGGGGGAATAGCCCCCCCCCCCAATTAACTCGCGGGTTAATATAATTTTGCACACTAATAATTTTAACAGCGTGCAATAATGAGGGTTTAGAGGTATCCAGAAAACGTTTTCGGCAGCGTTCAAAACGTTTCCCTTGTTTGCTGACTGGCCTTTGCTGACTTGTTTAATGTTTGTTATGTTTATGGTTGTTTGCCATGTTGAAAGATCGTACATTTTCAAACAAATTGTGCAAATTTGCCATCATAAATGTATTCCTGCTTTGAATTAGGGTTAGGCTTTTCCACATCAGGGAAATATGGTGTCATGGGAAATATGTGGTCAGAACTTGAAAGATAAGTATCTGTTGTAGAACTTTGGGCACGACTCTAATGGCTATCCCAAATAGATAACCCAACATTTTGCTCTTGGTGTATCCTCGGGGTGTAAAACACAAATACATGCAATTAGTACATATCTGCTACAAGCACAACTACTAAATGCGCAATGCATTGTACCATATTGTATATTGGTCTCCCGAGGGCCAGTCGTCTCAGATAAACGCATTAATATTATTCGAAACGTTCAAAAACGAAACTTATGTATATTTGACAACTCGGTTCCGGTAAGCTTGGGCAAAAGTCATTTTTTTGCCATGTCCTTAGATAATTGATGCTTCGGCAGACGTACATTTCACCCTATTTTGTATTTACGCATGTATACTTTATGGGACTATTCCAGGTAGAGGTAGACCTTGTTCATGCACCTTATATTTATTTAATTCTTCACATATTTCACAGCACTATGACGAGTTACAGCTAGTCACTATCACTGCTGCTGTGACGCTCTGCTGTGATGCTGTGACAGTCTGTCCACCGACCAATGAGGACGCTTCTGAGTCAGCTGTAGTTTGGAGGTGGTTTTATATCATCGTTGAAATACAAACCTTCAAATGCGAGCTTAGATCATATACCATGCGCTGGGTTCCTACACCCGGGCACTCAAGTAAATACGGAAACTTCTTGCAAAATGTTATATAAAAGGCTGAGGCACAAGTTTCCGCAACTTTTTTCGAGCTTAACCCGTTATATAAGATCCCAGTGCACATCCTGTTGCTAGTTTTTATTCGCTACCTGATGATACTTATGATATCGGCACTATCTAATTTAATTATATTAATTTTAGGCATCAACAGATTTAAGGCGATATATTAAATCTTTATTTGGCTTATTGATTTGCTCAATCTGCTAGATCTAACTATCATATGCACGACAACATATCATTACATCACACTATAACACACTAGGTGCGGAAAATGCAAGCATATTGCCTCATCATCACATTTGCCAGAACGTTTAAATCGCCTGTGAATGATGAGTTTTTAAAGGTGATGTGAACTCTTGTGTTTAAGGTCCCATTCCTCTACGAAAGAAACATCCAATGATCAAATCAATGTGATATTGGTGATCAATGGGCAATTTACAGTCGATTGATATGCATTTTGTTATCACACTCGGTAATTTATTTTGTGGAGTTCCGCGAGTCTAGACCGGCCGTTGGAACGTCCACTGGGCGTTGGCAGAAAGCGTATATCCTTCATGGAGTACTAGAAAATACACACTGTTCGCAACAAAGCAGACTTCTAATGCCAGTGATGTTTAAATTTGGTATACATTTTGATGTATGTATGATGTATTATTTACTAATCACCAACAAGTACGAGCCCAATTACAGGTGAAGTCCATCATATAATATAATGAGGTGTACAACATTCATAAAAGAAACAAAATCACATATTAATCGAGTCGGAGTCTAAATAAAAGTTCCCAACGTCGACGTATACCCCACTATGTCCTTCTTAAGCCTTCCTATTGCATCATTCAAAACATCACTCAGAGGACTCGAAGCGGCAAAGTCATTCACCGAGCAGGGTCCCTGCACAAATAGGCTGGATTGCACGGTGTCCACACGGCCGTGGGGGACGTCGAACAGGGTGAAAGCCGCAATCATGGTGTTCCTGGATGGGACATGAACACTAAAACATTCAAGCAAGTAAGATTATGAGATGAGACCTCTAAAAAGCTTAGTCAAAAACATCACATCACACTGCACACGCCTGGCGCGCAGCGGTCGTACGTCATAAAACACAAGCAACCGATCGTACTCGAGAGACGGACAGCGGGGTGCAGTGTGGTTGGCTAGCCACATCAGGAACCTGTGCTGAACCCTCTCGACGCGAACAAGATGAGTTTGTGCTGCTCCAGCCCAAATTACCGAACAGTATTCTAAGATTGGCCGAACGTTTGCATTAAAGGCGGCTAGAGCAGAACGCTTGTTGAAGCTGCATCGCTGGGAAGCTGACTGGGGAGTGCGAATAAGTAGGCCAAATGCCCGGTTTGCCTTTGCAACAGTGACATTTATATGAGCCTCAAATGTCAGTTTTTAGTCCAAAGTGTCTCCCAGATCTCGAATGGTACTGACATTTTCCAGTTCTGTTCCGTTAATTGTGTACTTTGAATCAATGAATTTCCGTTTCAGAGTGATTTTAAATGCCTTGTATTTGGAAGAGTTTAACTTCAATCTCCAGTCCTCTGCCCAGCGCGCAACAGCATCAAGGTCTTTTTGGAGTGTGATGACGTCTTTTGGAGAAACAATCTTGTGAAAATTTCACGTCATCACAAAACATCAAACAGTTGGTCGAAATCACGCACGGTAAATCTTTCACGAAGAGAGCGAACAGCAAAGGCGTCCTCCCTCTGGTGTTCCCGATGTCGCAGGGACCCAATCGGACACCCTTCCGTTCAAACCCACCCTCTGCTTCCGCCTCCCGAGGTACGAGGTTAGCCACTTCAGCGCATTTCCTTCAAGTCCATGCATTTGTTGCAGCTTATACAGTAACAGGCGATGGTTGACACTCTGGAATGCGCTGGATAAGTCTCTGTATATCGCATCTAGTTGTGCCTTCTCCTGTATGGCCGTCCACCCATGAGACAGAAAACATACCAAGTTTGATGCACAAGATCGGTGTTGGATGAATCCATGTTGGAGAGGTGAAAGCTATGGCTGACTATGCTGGTAGATTTAATCAGTAATGAATTTGTCAAAAACTTTTGCACATAGGGGCAGTAAAAAAATCGACCGGTAGTTGGCCGGATCTTTTCTAGAGCCCTTCTTAAATTTGGCACAATATTAGCTCCTGCCCACTGTTCTGGGAAAATTCCTCCCTTCAAAGACATGCGAAAAGTTTTGCATAGGGGGACGGCCAACTCATTGGCGCATTCACGGAGAATACGAGCACTCAGGCCATCAGGTCCGCAGGCCTTACTTACAACTAAATCATGCAACAAGCGACGCACAATGTCCTCAGATACATACAAATCTGTCAAAGTCGCGTCATTACTAAACGGCACATCCGGAAAAAACGGAACAGCTAAATCACAAAACTTAGCCGCGAAAGTATGATTGAGTAGGTTCGCTCTGCCAACATCATCAGTTACCTCCACACCACCACTCACTAAAACCGACATACCCTTGGTCTGCTTAAAACATTTCAAGAACGACCAGAACCGCTTGGATTAGAGGCGAAGTCACCGATAACAACCTTCAGGTATTCAGTGTAATCTTGGCTAGATAATCGTTTAAAAAGTGATCTATTCTGCACAAAGTCCGCTCTAATGCGTCCATCATTTGGCTGACGTCTCATACGCTCAAAGGTCTCACACGCTGTTTGGACTGCAGCGCTCGTCTCACATCTTCAGTAAACCATGGCGGGAAGCGCTTTTTAGGCGCGGCGGTGCGTGACTATGTAACGACAGGCACATAGTCACGCACCGCCTCATTAACGACAGGTACATAGTCACGCACCGCCTCATTAACGACAGGTACATAGTCACGCACCGCCTCATTAACGACAGGTACATAGTCACGCACCGCCTCATTAACGACAGGTACATAGTCACGCACCGCCTCATTAACGACAGGTACATAGTCACGCACCGCCTCATTAACGACAGGTACATCGTCACGCACCGCCTCATTAACGACAGGTACATAGTCACGCACCGCCTCATTAACGACAGGTACATAGTCACGCACCGCCTCATTAACGACAGGTACATCGTCACGCACCGCCTCATTAACGACAGGTACATAGTCACGCACCGCCTCATTAACGACAGGTACATAGTCACGCACCGCCTCATTAACGACAGGTATATAGTCACGCACCGCCTCATTAACGACAGGTACATAGTCACGCACCGCCTCATTAACGACAGGTACATAGTCACGCACCGCCTCATTAACGACAGGCACATAGTCACGCACCGCCTCATTAACGACAGGTACATAGTCACGCACCGCCTCATTAACGACAGGCACATAGTCACGCACCGCCTCATTAACGACAGGTACATAGTCACGCACCGCCTCATTAACGACAGGTACATAGTCACGCACCGCCTCATTAACGACAGGTACATAGTCACGCACCGCCTCATTAACGACAGGTACATAGTCACGCACCGCCTCATTAACGACAGGTACATAGTCACGCACCGCCTCATTAACGACAGGTACATAGTCACGCACCGCCTCATTAACGACAGGTACATAGTCACGCACCGCCTCATTAACGACAGGTACATAGTCACGCACCGCCTCATTAACGACAGGTATATAGTCACGCACCGCCTCATTAACGACAGGTACATAGTCACGCACCGCCTCATTAACGACAGGTATATAGTCACGCACCGCCTCATTAACGACAGGTACATAGTCACGCACCGCCGCATCCACCAGCGAGTATAGAACATCGACACCGCCTCATCAACGTCAACATCGTCCAACAAAACCGCCGCATCCACCAGCGAGTATAGAACATCGACACCGCCTCATCAACGTCAACATCGTCCAACAAAACCGCCGCATCCACCAGCGAGTATAGAACATCGACACCGCCTCATCAACGTCAACATCGTCCAACAAAACCGCCGCATCCACCAGCGAGTATAGAACATCGACACCGCCTCATCAACGTCAACATCGTCCAACAAAACCGCCGCATCCACCAGCGAGTATAGAACATCGACACCGCCTCATCAACGTCAACATCGTCCAACAAAACCGCCGCATCCACCAGCGAGTATAGAACATCGACACCGCCCCATCAACGTCAACATCGTCCAACAAAACCGCCGCATCCACCAGCGAGTATAGAACATCGACACCGCCTCATCAACGTCAACATCGTCCAACAAAACCGCCGCATCCACCAGCGAGTATAGAACATCGACACCGCCTCATCAACGTCAACATCGTCCAACAAAACCGCCGCATCCACCAGCGAGTATAGAACATCGACACCGCCTCATCAACGTCAACATCGTCCAACAAAACCGCCGCATCCACCAGCGAGTATAGAACATCGACACCGCCTCATCAACGTCAACATCGTCCAACAAAACCGCCGCATCCACCAGCGAGTATAGAACATCGACACCGCCTCATCAACGTCAACATCGTCCAACAAGTCCCAAGGTGTTGCGCTCAGAGCTTGACGCAGACCATCGAAGTCAGCTCGGCGGTAGCTAAAGGCCGAGGAGCGAGTTGGACGGGCGGGCGGCGATGTCTCCGCTTCAAACTCGAGCACCACCTCCTCATGATCCGACGCGATGCTGGGAGCTCTGGGATGTGCTGACACCTGCCGGAGTCCTCTCACCAGGACCAAGTCGAGGACGTTCCGTCCCCTGGTTGGCGCCGCCACGTGCTGCGAGACACCGAGCAACTCGCACTGCTCGAGAAACCGGGTCGCGCGACCAGAGTTCCTCGTGAGATCCGGCAGCGCGCCTCCATCCTGCTGGGCCCGCCACTGGACTTCTGACAAATTAAAATCGCCCATCACCAGAACCGGCCGGGTTGCTGGGAGTTGGGAGCAGGTTGGGTCGTTGGGAGCAGGGATGATCGGACGGCGCATGCCACACCTCCTCTATCGCGCCGGAACCAGGTGTGGTCTGGGAGCGTCACACCAAGCTCAGAGTCGCTGATGGAGTTGTCCAGCCAAGTTTCCGTGAGGGCGATGATGTCGTACTCCCACAGTTCCGCAGCACAGGCTCGCAGCTGTCCCAGCTTGCTACGCAAACTTTGGGTATTGTGCAGCGAAGCCGAGAACTTGAGCCTCTCCTGTTGTTGAAGTTGGGAGCCTGTCGTGGATCCTGGGTTTATTTCGATGTCACCCGCGACCTGCAGCAGGCGACAGCATCCATAGGTCGCGACAGCTTTGGCGTCGTACCGCACTCTTCTTCTAAAAAATCGACCCGAACGCCTGTACCACACCACGGTCAACCTCATTTTCGGGGGACGGTCGATAGGTGTCAGCTGTGTCGCTTCGATCCATTCCGCTCTGCAGTCGGCCAGCGCAACTGCGGCCCCGCGTGACACGGGTAACGTGGCGTGGCGCGGGGCCAGGAGCAGAGGCGCCAGCAGCAGCAGAACTGCCAGAGTCGAAACGTAAAAGGCAGCGCTGGTCCGGGACCGAACCGGGGTTCTCGGCTCCACGTACCGACGGCTTGACCACTTCGCTACCGCCGATGGAGGTCCTCTGCAGTCCGAGGGCATCCCGGCTCTGCCATTGTCATCTGTGGGTGTGCCAGGAGCTGTCGCCGCCATACTGCCACGGGTACACCCTTCATCCACTCCCGACACTAAATCGCCTATTGTCGGTAATGTACACTTGAAGAAAGTAGGAGATTCAGCTAGACAGTTCCTTAGACGTCTAAGCCAGGCGTGGATAAAAACACAGTGTTCGAACAGCCTTTGAAACTCACGAATTTCGATGCTTTCCGGAGCGCCACACACCACGTCCGATCACGACGGTGGCGCCACCAGCCAACGGCGCCATGTTTTGTCCGTTTTGTCCATTCGTGTGGTTTATTTCACATGATTTTGTTTGCTTACAGGTTGTAGGGTTATTGACCGAAATTAACTGCTCATCATCTCAACAGATCGAGAGAGAAAAAAAAATGATGCTTGACTCATATAAAGGTGCTTAAAGGGAATAGTTCACCTTTAACATGGGGTTTTGGACTGAGATAGCAGATTTGTAGAGCAGATCTAAAAATGGTTTGTGGTGAAAGAATTACCTCTCTACGTTAAGTAATTTCGACACAGGACTAGTGGGCCCGTTTTCATTCCCGCTCTTCCGGGCCACAATCGGGGAATGAACGCTCGCCAGAGGTATGACGTCATACCCGCTGACGTCAGAATTGCGTCATACGCAGATTCTGCCGCAAACTAGCCGTGGTATTTATACAGACTTTGGCCGTGGTCATTAGTAACTTTGAGATAGTACAGATGTAATATAGGTTGTTATTACCAAGGTCTGTTATTACCACCGAGTTGGTTCAGTGACTGGATGCATTGCCGGGATCAGAAGCCGGAATTCCGAGCTTGCGAAATTGTATTGTAAGAAGGTGCAAATCCCAATATAGAAACGGGGGGACCCTGAGTTGAACGCGACGATTTTCTGGTAAGTTCTTGTTTTTGTTGACCTTATACATCATTGATCATGAATCTGATTTTTACACAGACCAGGTCTTTCATGTGTTTGTTTCATGGAAATGCTTGCTTGATTGGTTCTACAGAAGTATAATGAAAATATGGTAAATATTTGACTGCAGCCCATGATAGAAATATGGATATAATATATCTAAATATAATGGGAAATTGTATTAATATCCGGACAATTATTGCATATGACACAGAAAGCTAACAGGTGGACATGTTTTGTCATAAAATACTTGATCAGCACCTTTTGATTCATTGTGTAAAATTGCATCTTGCCTAATGAAGCCTTATGATGAAATACGTCCAACTGTGGGTCTGTTCCTGTGGCGCCTCTAACCTCCTCAAAGTTGCTCCAACTTTCAACTGTCCCAGGCGTACACAAGGGTGGGAGGGGGCAAATGGACCAATGCCCCCCACCCTCCCCCCGAAGGTCTGTATGTGCCCCTTTGGTAAACAAAATTAATTAATTTGTGTTTGTTTTTTAGGAAAAAGTTGGGCGATATTCCGCTTTTGCACACCTTTATATAGGTAAATTGAATTAACATTTCAGTTGTAATGGTGGAGTCATTGCAGTTGGTTGAGGGGATTGATGGGTGATACAAAATATGATTGTTAGGTAAGTACTGATAATGTCTCTGTTTTGAGTGCAGTTCTAATGAAATCAGACGTGTAGAATTAGTATAAAATATTTGGTTTTCCTATAAAAAGGTGTGCAAAACCGGAATACGACCCAAAATTGTTGAAAATATGCCCCTAAAAAAAATATATTGGGTCAAATATGGTGAGTTTTTTGGGTTGGGGTACTTTATGCCCCCCCTAAGCAAAAATTGCCTCCTCCTGGAGTGAATCCTGTGTACGCCACTGGCAACTGTTCTAACCTATTGCACAGACAGTTGCAAGTTGGAGCAACTTGGAGGAGGTTAGAGGCGCCACGGGAACAGGCCCTATGTCAGCTTTGCCGGGTTGTTTGTCTAATGGGGAAATGGTCATTTTCTTGTAAAACAAGATGCATCAACAATGCAAGTTAACTACTGTTAAACTGGGCTCGTCATAACCAGTGGCGTACCCAGGATTCACTCTAGGAGGGACAATTTTTGCTTAGGGGGGGGGGGGGCATAAAGTACCCTCACCAAAAAAAAAACTTAGGTTTTGGCCAGCTATATTTAAAAAAGGGCATATTTTCACCATTAAAAAAAATGATCTAAGGGGCACGTACAGAGTACAGGCCTTACCTTACAGTAATCAGGATTTTTAGGCCTCAAGGCCTGTAGTACCCGCTCTCATCGAGTTCATGATTCCTGGCATGTCTCAGTCAGTGTCAGGTATGCTGAACCTGACGTGAGCCCAATGGGCGTCCAATCTAGCCTTGGAAGGCATTCAGCGAAGGAGCGCAGACCACTTTGGATGGGAGGCCATTCCAATCATTCACAATACGTGTGGCGAAGGCGAATTGTCTGACCCTTGTGGTCGCCGAGGACTTGCGGAGTTTGAAAAGATGGCCTCTAGTTGGACCGTCAGGGGAGAATTGCCCTGTTTGCCCCCCCCCCTCCCCCTTGTGTACGTCTATGGTCCTAACCTCATACTTTTCACATATTCCTACCCCCTCCCCCCTCCCCCAATGTTGAGTTCCCCCCCCCCCCCCCAATGGTACCCGCTCGGCCCTCCCAATGTTTTTGGCCGCTGGCGGATCCAACAGGGGGCAAGGCGGCCAAGCCTCCCAAACCGCCTGAAAAGGGCAACAAATTGACACGTTTCCTATTTCAAAAGAGTGTATATGCAGATTCTACTAAGAAAATCGTGTTTTAAATCCTCTCTTTATGTTTAAAGATGCGAAATCCGGTATATTGTTAATATATTTGCAATGTTCTATTTTTAGGGAATTTTTCCGACAAAAAGTTTTTTTATTGATTTCTTTAAAATTATTTTTGGCGGGGTCAAAAACCAAGATTTTCACAAATCCGAAAGTCAATTTTGTAGCCCTTGCCATTTGCTATTCTCTGACATTTTGTATTGCATTTTGCTCAACATATAGCATTTGCATGCTCTCTTAACCCTATTTGTAACAGGGGGGGGGCGGATTCCGCCCCCCACCCCCCTCATGTTTTTCGCAGATATCTCCAGAACGGCTGGGAGCAGGCCCATTAAATTTTGGGACTTTTCATAGAATTGAATACCGCATTTGGAATTAAAAAAAGGCGGTTCCAGGGCACAGTTTTGGGTGGGTTCGGAGGCGACATTTGGCGATAGTACAGAAATGCGATCTTCACGGCTTCTTCCTAACTGCCTCAAGTATGAAGGAGTTACATCGGTTTACGGTGATTGCAACAAGTGCAAATTAGTTGATGTTAATGAAATATCATACAAATTGCCATAGCAGAGGCGGTTTCAGGGGCTTGAAAGGGGGGGGGGGGTTCCAGGAAGTATTCAATGCTTGGCGGGAAGCCAATAGAGCAATGTAAGTGGCATTTATAGCTATCAAGATGTAAAAGATAGCTTCTGCTTCCATTATTTGCATAATTTATTACATATAGAGTTTCATGGGCGTGTTCAGGCACATGCAAAGGGGGGTGACTGGCATGGTGATGACGATATGCCAGCGATAACGGCGCAATAGACGTTTAGCTTATAATGATATATGCACTTATGAGGCCAGAAAAGGGAATAAAGTAATTTTTCAGAGGCGCGCTCAGGAATGGAAGAAAGGGGGTCATATTAGTGCAAGGAAACTAAGAGGCATGGACGTACAATGACCTAACATACTGCTGTTTTCGGATTGAACTCGCACCACAGGGTACTCTACGAACGATTATAAGATAATAGGCGAGTCCAGGTAGGGTAAAAAGGGGGGTAAGCAATGTTAATTGAAGTTGTAAGTGAAATAGTCACTGTTGACTAGTTAGTATCATAATAGCGGATAATATACTTATCAAAGGGTCTTGCGCCGCCCCAGTTTGGATCCTGGATACGCCTATGATGAAGTACAACATGCAAAAAGGGACCATCTACGATCAGTAGCATATTTATAGTGCTGGGTAGCAACTTGTCTGCGGTTAATATTGTTTTCCAATTTTACCTCCATTTTTCACTAACCTGGTACCGCCTATGGCAAAAAATATGATTTATAACTGTTTTGTCTAATGTCATAATCACATACCATTTCATTTATTAAAAAAAACACATTAAAAAATGATTTTATTACGCATTTACTACACCCCCATATTGAGTGACCTGCACACGCCTATGATTTTCGAATTTTCAAACGTCACCATCATATATCAATTTCAAATTCAATCTCTATCGATTCCTATTAGTTGTACTAAAATCGGTTCATAAACATGACAGCTATGTTGGATCAAAAATACCACTAAAATATGTAGTTTTTGCCCCCCGGTTGCCCCCCTATCAAAAAATTTGATTTTTGTGTTATATAGAAACGTAGATCGTGTTGAGGGGAACCAAACGCCGTTTCATTTTTTTAATCGGACGGGTAGATCTCGAGATCTTGTTACAAATAGGGGTAGCCAGGAGCCTGTTACAAATAGGGTTAAAGTTTAGCTCTTTTTTATTCGCCAAACTCGTGTGTAGTAACGTCACTAAATTCGTGATATCTCGATTTTGTTATCGACAAAATTTCTTCATTTATGCACAGAAGACGTAAAATGTGTGTAGGAGAAGGTACCCAAAGTTTAACATTGATATCGCTATTGGTTTTTGAGCTATTGCGAAAATTTGTCAGGGGGTGATATTGCCCCCCCCCCCCCATAGTCATTGGCAGGTTAACATTGCCATTTTACTAAGTAAGGGTTCCAAGTAAGAACTCGGGCCTTCTGGCGGATGCAGACCGGCCCAAAACGTTGGTTTGAGGGGCCGTCCGACAGATTTCCAAAACTCATGAGATTTCGTCTGTTTTTAGGCCCCTCTGGCCAGTGACGGCGCCCCTCTGGTCAGTGACGGCGCCCCTCTGGCCAGTGACGGCGCCCCTCTGGCTAGTATCGGCGCCCCTCCTGCTAATGACGGCGCCCCTCCGGCCAGTGACGGCGCCCCTCTGGCCAGTGACATCACCCCTATAGCCAGTGACGGCGCCTCTTTGGCCAGTGACGGCGCCCCTATGGCCGGTGACGGCGCCCCTCTGGCCGGTGACGGCGCCCCTCTGGCTAGTGTTGGCGCCCCTCTGGCTAGTGTTGGCGCCCCTCCTGCTAATGACGGCGCCCCTCCGGCCAGTGACTGCGCCCCTCCGGCCAGTGACGGCGCCCCTCCGTCTAATGACGGCGCCCATCTGGCCAGTGACGGCCAGTCACATATACGCAGTATTGTGTACCTAATTGGCTCCAAATAATGGGCTATGTAATAAGAAACCTAAGACACTGTAATGACGGCGCCCCTCTGGCCAGTGACGCCAAATGACAAATGACAGTGAGGCCAGTGAGTGACTCCAAATGACGCTGTTTCAAAATGTTTTTTTGTTTGTGCTTGTGCTATTGCGTTAGCAGTATTATTTGTGTTGACGTCATCATTTGTCATTCACGTTGTTGTTCACGTCATCACGTTGTTCATACTCAGTCATTGTTGTGTTCTATGTCGCCATATTGTTTTTTTTTTAAAGGTAATTGTTTTTCTTTTCTTTTCTGCAGGCCGCCAACGTTCAGCCTCCGCAAGAAGGTCGCCGTGATCGACTTCTCGGCTCATATGGGCCGGACTATGCGCGGAACGACGACGGCATTGTGAAGTGAGGACATACCGCTAACCTTTTTATAAATTGTCTTTCTGTCTGTCATCTTTCCTCTATTGCAAAGCGCCGGTATGGTCAGCAATGCACGAGGGATTGAGCTCGCCTATTACATCTCAAAATGCTGCTCATGTCATGTAACTAGCTGTGGTCCTTGGTTGTCCGGTTGTCTTCCAGACTGTCTCTCTGTTGTTTAATGTCGTACAACCAAAGGACATAATGGACGTTTTGATGCCCTACCATTATTACATTTACGACAGGCATTATACCTCGCTTACATCGTTGTTTCAGAACAGTGCGGTGCTTCAAACGGGTGTCGGACTCCTGCATCGTGACGCCCATCAAGGTGCCAAAAACCTTTCTGCACGTTCGCCCGATTCTGGCTAAGATCGTGGCGATGCGGACACGGCGGGGCATCTGCGGCCCCATCGTTCACCAGAACGATCCCCGCCGGTCGAGTGGGCCGTACGGCCATCGGGCTACAGGCCCAGATGAGTCGAAGGAGACTCTCGACAGCAGCTGGGCAGAGCACTCCCGCTTCAACGACAGCGTCCAGTGAAGCTGGAAGCGGGGGGGGGGGGTTGGTTCGACCCGGTATGTGGTGATCAGGTACGTTGTCAGAATTTTTCTTAGGAGTGGGGTGGGGGGCACGTCGGTGATAGAAACAAATTTCGCTCCTCAGACATATGTTGGGGGGGGGGGGTGGTCACCAGAGAATCTTATTCTATCTAGTGTAAATATATTTTCCTCGGGGGGGGGGGGGGGGGGCGGGGGGCGCAGGGCCCCAGTAGCCACCCCCTTGTCTACGTCCCTGGTGGTGATCAGCATTGCTTCGTGGTGCCAGTGTTGCTGGGTTGAAGCACCGGCTACGACACCTGTACAGTGTACAATGTATATAATATAATACTCATCCAGTACATCATTTGAACATAGAACTTGGTGGCTTGCAATGTGTTTACAGTACGCACATGAAGAGGGAAGAGCGTTTCAATTTACCTATACAATAACCATGTGTACAACATGCGGTAGCTTTTCGCGACGCCGGCACTGTCCAACACCTTACGGCGTTGTGCACCTGAAAGACGGGTCGCACGGAACTTGGACGTGGCACGAGAACGAATTTATATATTCAGATATTGCATTCAATCACATAGTATATTGTACTGTACATCCTACCGCTGAGTGTTAGATCTTCTTGTTCCTGGTTCACCACAGGGAATACTCTGTGCGGAAGTATGAACGTTACATTCACAGTATATCCGTACAAAAGGTATTAAAAACCGACAAAGTTGCTCGCGCTCCTAGTCGCACAGACTGCGCAGTCAAGAGCGAACGCACACAGCGCCGCCACCGGGCTATAACATCAACTAAATATACATAGGAGTTGCTCCGCGAGACAGGTCAACGATCCGCTGTCGCCACAGCCAGACTGGTTATTGATTTGACTCTGATTGCATCGATTAGAATCGTTCAATCAAAATCCCTGAATCAAAGAAGAATCGATTCACCACCGGATTGTTGTATTCATGAATCGTGATTGAATCAAAACTCGCATAGAAACAAGGCTGTTTAAATCAAAAAGGTTGTGCAATGCTATTTCAATGGTGATTCAAACATGATTTGATCAAAAAATGTTTGTATTCTTTGAATCGGAAAGAAGCATTCCTCAAAATGTTTATCCATGAATCAAACGGTGACTGAATCATTTATATTCCTAAATGAGTCGTGATTGAAACCTTCCAAATACGGTGAATCAATAACCAGTCTGGCCACAGCATCAAATGCATCGCTGGCACGGCGCCAGCGACGTGCCGCCCGTAACATCCTCCACACAAGAAGAAGAGCGGTTGACTACTCTCGAACGAAACTTAAACTGCTGACACACAGTCACACACAAAGATGAATTCCTAACTTCCCTCCTTACATGTCGTCTCAAAACAAAAACTTCAAATAGGCCAGGCACAGGCACGTAGCCAGGATTTCGTCCAGGGGGGGGGCGGCGCCTCGAAAGAGCCCTTCCCGAGCATTGAAAGGGCCCCTTCCCAAGCGTTGAAAGGCCCCCCCCCCAAAAAAAAACTCATGAAAAGGCACGTTACAAAGCTGAAAAATGCAGTATGGCAGGTATGGCATGGGCCATACCAACGTTTAGGAGCTGGAGTTAGCAAACTGCCACATCAACTTTGGAACCAGCGACACGAATTTGGAATCAGCTATACCAACTTGCAATGGCGCGAAAATTTTGAGTATTATGCCCTGGGTTGCTTTCTCATCAATGCGTCGCATTGCGTATGGTGCTGACCTCTAAAATTGCTATATTGTGCGTTTAAAAGTGCGGGGAAAAGTGCTAAAGTGAACTATTTTGCCCAATAATATAGGAAAGTAGCAACATAACACATAAATGCGCCGAGAAACTGACCAATTTTTTTCCTAACCCGCATATAATTGAATTTGTAGTTAAATTGCGCCGCGGAGCGGTGCGAAAATTGTGAGTTGTATTCCCTGTACAACTGTATTCTTACTGTTGAAAGGCCCAAGGTCCCTTCAGATCGTCTAGGGGCCACTCTGACCTTCTCTACGCCCTTCCGACCTGTTCAGGGACTCATCTGGGATCCGCGAAGCGGAAAGACATGATGTGGAGTGGGTGATATATATATATATATATATATATATATATATATATATATATATATATATATATATATATATATATATATATATAATACAAAGAGGGCTTACTATACAGGAAAAAAATAAAATCGGATCTTTCGGGTATATTGTAGCACCCTGACGAAGGGTGTTACAATATACCCGAAAGCTCCGCTTTTAATATTTGTATTGTGGAGTAAGTCCTCTTTGTATTTAATCTTCATCTGGGATCTCTACGTCCTTTGACCCTTCCGGTCTCACCAGAGACTCCTCAGACCTTCCAAGAAGCCCCTCTTGTGTGTCAAGGGGCCCATTCGGCCTGTGCAGAGGTCCTTCCGACCTGGCCAGCGACTGCACTGGCTGCTTTGTCGCCCTGCCGACATGCTCAGGGGCAGGGGCGGCGGATTGCGGGGTGCAGGGTACCCAAAATCCCCCCTCAAATGACAATCCTGGGGAGGGGAAGGGTCATGTTGCCCCCAGATTGAGCAAGCTAAAATCTGGAGGGGGCAAAACTACCCTTTGCCCCTAGGATTTTCGACTGTGGAAAATTTTGGATACCCTGCTCCCGCAATCCGCCGCCCCTGCTCAGGGGCCCCTCCGACCTGCCCAGGGGCCCCTCCAGTCTGGCTAGGAACTCATCCGGCATGTTCAAGGGGCCTTCCGACCGGCCCAGGGACCCTTTCGTTCTAGCCAGGGGCCCCTCTGACTTGCCCAGGAGCCCTTCCGATCAGCCCAGCGACTCTTCTGGTCGGTCTGCGCTGGCTGCTTTGTTGCCCTGCCGACATGCTCAATGGGCCCTCCGACCTGCCCTGGAGCCCCTCCGTGCTGGCCAGGGGCCACTTCGGCATGTTCAGGGGCTCTTCTTACCCGCCCAGGGGTCCTTTCGGTCTGGGCAGGGGCCCCTCCGATCTGCGCAGGGGCCCTTTTAACTTTACAGGGGCCCTCTGGTCTCTCCAGGGGCCCTTTAACCTTCTAAGGGGCCCTTCCGACCTAGCAAGGGACTGTGATGGCTGCTTTGTCGCCTTGCGACATGCTCCGAGGGCCCTCCGACCTGCCCTGGGGCCCCTCCGTGCTGGCTAGGGGCTCATTCGGCATGTTCAGGGGCCCTTCTGACCCACCTAGGGGCCCTTTCGGTCCGGTCAGGGCCCCTCTGCACTGCACAGGGGCCCTCTGGTCTGTCCAGGGGCCCTCCAACCTGCTCAGGGGCCCTTATGACCTGGCAAAGGACTGCGCTGGCCGCTTTGTCGCCCTGTCGACATGCTCAGGGGCCTCTCAACCTGTCCAGGGCCACTTCGGCATCTTTGTGCCGGCTATGGGTCCATTCGACGTGTTCAGAGGGCCCATTCGACGTGCTCAGGGGGGCCTCTGACCCGTTCAGTGGCCCTTTCGGTCTGGCCAGGGGCCCCTCTGGCATGCACAGGGCTCTCCTGAACGTCCAAGGGGCCCTCTGGTCTTTCATATAGGGCCCTGGTGGCCCTAAAGAGCCTCTGAAGTCCTCTAAACTCTCTAAAGACCACGCTTCGTGTAGTAAAGAGCCTATGATACCGCGCTTCGCGCGGTCTCGTCGACCCTTTTCGGCGCGCTGCGCGCGCCGAAAAAGGCGGGGGCGCCCCCCCCCCCAGGGGGGGGGGGGGGGGGGGGGGGGACGCCCCCGCCGCCCTCCCCTTGGCTACGTGCCTGGCCAGGCACACAGCGCATGAACACAACCAAATTACGCAAACTTCACGGCGAGTAGCGGGGGGGGGGGGAGGGAGGGGACAGGCTCGACTGCCTACCGCCACAGAAAACCTACACTGATTCGTCTGCGCTGTCATCAAGCATCACATTAACGTCTAAGTTGCATTTGCAATCAATGAGAATGCAATGCGAGTTCCGAAAAAAACAGACGTTTCGACAAACATTTATAAATATTTAAATTATAAAGATATTTAAGTCAAGCAATCACAATCTGCTTCATGCAAACCTGGTGCCGATTGTGATTGCTTGACTTAAATATCTTTATAATTTAAAATGTATAATTAGCACTGACGAAGACGCTCTGTTTGTCGAAACGTCTGTTTTGTATGAACTTTCATTTCATTGTCATTGATTGCGAATACAATGATCATGTCTGATACATTACCGTCTAAATCAGCTACACTTGACACGGTGCTACATCCGTCCGGGGTTCAGATTACACTGACTAGGTGCTCTATCTATATATCTATGCTAAATGTTAAATCAATGCTAAATGCCAGACTAGGACATCCTACAGCACGCCGTCTTGCAGTTCTTCGAACCCCCGGTACTGGCCCCTGGGGTCGAGCCACTTGCGTCGGATGGCCATGATTGGAGGTGGAGGTGGGAGATCCGTGCCTGCAGTGGTACCGGCCAAGCTGGCCTCCGCCTCCCACGCGAGGGCCGGGTACCGCACCAATATGTCCTTGAGGACTGTGGAGGTGCGCTGCGTGGCCTCTAGCTGTGACACAAGGTCCTGATGACACAAACATAAAACATGCATAAATACTTATTCCATCTTCCCGTGAAGGGCTGCAGACAAGCATGTTGATACAATGTTCAAATGGCAGTCTATAGGATTGCTGAAGTGTTGTCCATTTATTCATGAAAAAAATACATCTTACTGCATTTTATATTATTACTAAACCAAAAAAGCTTGAACCTAAAGCGCCAAAATATTATATGGAAGTATTGATAGTGCATATGACAACCATGCATGACAACGTTTTACTGGATTTACTGTAGCACCGTGTCAAGTGTAGCTGACCATTCTTGCTTGCAAATGAAGAAACACATACATTCCATTGAATAACATGTTGCATGTGTTTTTTTCCCATTTGTGTGGCAGCATTGCAAACTTCACATACTTTGTGAATTGTGATGGCAACACATCTTGTCCATGAGCACATATAATGAGACTGCTCCAGGCTCCTGCATCCTGGGCTAGGCTCAAAATCACTGTGTGATCATGAACAACAAATGCTGGCAGAAAAACAAAACAAAAACATTGCACACATCAGTCATAGCAACAATTACGAGCTGACATGCTAAGCTCGTTGATGAAGCGAAATGGTAAATCTTTGACAATAGAAATCATAATGAAACATAATAGATGAGTAACTAAAGTTTCTAACTACAAGAAGAGATAAAGAGCAACAAATAAATATGCTACATACTCACTCAGCAGGCTCCTAGAATTGCTTTGGAGCTGGGGTGCAGAGTGGAAAATTCTGACTAAAAATAAGTATAAAGAGTGGAAAATTAAACCAAAAAGCATATGTACCATGCCTTATCACCCAATTACCTGCTCACCAAAATTATTTACTATCTATGCCAATGCTTACCAGTCTTTCCATCCACAAGCTGTCCCTATAATTACATCCATAAATCAGTATCAGGTTTCCAATTATTTAATGCATTGTAAAATAAGGAGTGGAAAATTCACAGTAAAACTCAGGAAAAAGAGTGGAAAAATAGTATCCATAGGGTGTCATTTTCCACCCAAATTTCCCAATGCTAGGATGCTTCACTCGCCGGCGCTTCGCTCCCCTGCTTCTCTTCATGCAGCTTTTGGTTGTACCTAAAATGGATATGTAAGGTAGTCAGAAATATCAGGAATATCATATATCAGGAAACATTGATAATCAGTTGGACAAATTACCAAAATTTAAAGTGAAAATTTGCATGCAAGAAATAAGATTAAAAAACATCCACACTAACATGTACCTGTTACATCCATGTAAGGATACATGTAAGGATATAATATTTTGTCATCTTTCTAGCAGTTGTTGTTGTTGGGTTAGGGCTCCTTCTAGCAGACATTTCATGCTATCTCATTATTGATGATATCAACACACTAAAGCTCTGGTGCTTTACTGCATGTATTCCATAAGCTCAGCTGTGATGGGTACACATTTAATGTAAACTGTGTAAGGGCCATTTTGGTGAAAGAACCAGGTATGACAAGGAAGGATACATAGGTATAGCTGATTCTTGAGTACATTATTAGTATGCTTCACATGATAATAATAAAAAGGAAACCATGTACAGGCAGGCCTTGACAAGACTGCTACAGACTGATCAAGCAACCTCATCCTATCCACTCATACCGTAAAGCCCAGTTTAGACGAGCAACTTTTGTCGGCAACTCTCGGCAACCGGTTGCTCGGCAACCCTCGGCAGCCTGCTGCCGACGGCGGCTGGGCAACCGGTGGCAACCCATGAGCAACAGGCATCAACACCGATGGCGACCGGTCGAGTCGCTCGCTTTTGCTTACGTCACACTGACGTCACGGCTGGCAACTCTCGGCAACACTCGACAACCCAGCACGTCGGCCATCTTTGCTGCTAGTCAAGGTGAGTGTTTTTCGAGTCGAGAGGTTCTTGTAGTTCTAGGGTTCTACTTCTTGGCCCATTGGTCTAACATTGTATTGATAAATGCTGATATTTGCGTGAGTATGGGCCATGCAGGGTGTTGATATGACCTAGATATGACTATGTTTTTGATATTGAAGTCATGGTGCTCAATGTGGCGCAGCTAGCTGCTATATTTATTTTGATACCGATTCTGTTTTGCTTCTTTTTATAGCAGCATACCTGCTTGGAAAATTCACTTGATGCCAGAAAATGTATACATATTGCCAAAGTCAGACAATTTTGTTCATGGATGTCCTGTAGTTAAATACTTTGGCTGTGTTGTTCTTCGTACCATGTCTGCAGCCACTGGGTATGGAGGTACTCATTTTATGGAAGCTAATATTTAGCTAATAGTTCTCTCCTAAAAAAAACCTGAATGTTGTATTTACCAAATGAAATACAGTGGCCAAATTTAAAATGAACATAAACTTCCAAAGGATTTTTTTCCTTCTAATGAATCTAGTTCAAACCTTTTGAATGGACATATTTGGGAATTAGTAGGGCAGGCATCACACTTCTGTACACCAGCTGTACACCATTAAGTCTGATCAAGTAGTAAACTGGCCTACGCCTCCCAGTTCCCAATGATGTCATCAAGCCGGCTGCACCATTTTCCTAGGATTGCAAACTTTGGGTGGAAAATGACACCCTATGGGTAATATTTTTCCACTCTTTTCGCCCAGTTTTACTGTGAATTTTCCGCTCCCTAAATCAAGATACATTGGATAACTATAACCCTAACACTGATAAAGACATAAAGACATAAAGACATAAAAGAAAAGTGCAACAAAGAGCCTCTTGGGCCCATCCGAGGTTGCACCCCACCCCACCCACACCCACACCCACCCCCACCCCCCCTCCCCCTCCACCAGTCTCGCCCCTTCAAATCACCTTACTCTACCTGCATAAAAGAAGGCTAATCCCAGGAGTATTTATGAACTAATCCCTTCTCTGTAAAGTATTTATCTAATTTAATTTTGAAGGAAGCAAGTGTCACTGCATCAGCGACATCCCCTGGTAGCATATTCCAATGTCCTACAACCCTTCTACTGAAAAATGACTGTCGTAGCCTAGTCCTACTTTGTTTCATAATGAGTTTATGCTGATGACCTCTACCTCGATTTTCCCTATTGAACTCAAACATACCCTTTAAATATCCAGAATGCTGACTATTTACAAATTTGAAGACTTCAATTAGATCTCCTCTTAGCCTTCTATATCTAAGTGAAAACATACCCAATTTCTTTAATCTATCTTCATAAGGTAAACTACCAAGACAATTAACCATTTTTGTTGCCCTTTTTTGAACTCTTTCTAACAACCAGCAATCTTTCTCATATGTTGGAGACCAGGCTTGTACGCAATACTCCAAATGTGGTCTAACGTATGCACAATACAGTTTTGTTATTACCTTTTCACTCTTGTAGGAAACATTTCTGTTAATGGCCCCTAGCATTCTAAGTGCCTTTTTCCTAGCTTCTACAACCTGGTCTGCCGCTGATAGTCTATTGTTTACCACGACACCTAAATCTCTTTCCTTTTCAATCTGCTCCATTTTCTGCCCACCCATTTCATACCTATGTTTACTGCTAACCCGTCCAGCGTGCATAATCTTACATTTACTCAAATTGAATTTCATCTGCCATGCTTCAGACCACTCAACTAGCTTGTCCAGATCTGATTGAAAAACATCCTGATCATGTTTTCCTCTAATAATCCTGACAACTTTTAGATCGTCTGCAAATTTCAAGACTTCGCTGTTCTCAATTGCATTCACAAATATTATAAAAAGCAATGGGCCCAGGACTGAGCCCTGTGGAACCCCACTGAGAACCTCCTTCCATTGTGATTGGCACCCATTCAATATAACCCTTTGCTGGCGTCCTGAAAGCCACGTTTCTATCCAATCCAGAATCTTGCCCCTGATCCCATGAATTTTAAGTTGCAACCCCAGTCTTGTATGGGGGACTTTGTCAAATGCTTTACTGAAATCAAGAAAAGCTACATCTAGCTGTTTACCCTGATCAAAGCTATCTGTTGCAACATCCAAAAACTCCAGAAGATTAGTTAAACAAGAACGGCCCTTCCTAAAGCCATGCTGTGTATCCTTGATGAGTTCATTTTGCTCCAAGAATTCAACAATCTTATCTTTGATGATTGATTCAAGCACCTTGCAGACTAATGAGGTCAGACTAACTGGTCTATAGTTTTCCTCTTTACTTCTATCTCCCTTTTTATGAATAGGAACAACATTTGCTCTTTTCCAATCAAGTGGAATTTTACTATCTGCAAGTGATTTAGAAAATATTATGGCTAATGGAACCGACAACTCCCTTTCAGATTCTCTTAAAAGTCTAGCATGGATTTCATCAGGTCCTTCTGCCTTGTTAGGCCTTACTTTCTTTAGATATTCTAGAACAAGTTCACTACTTATGCCACCTAGCTCTCCTATAGTCTCCTCTGTCTCTAGCTCAGGCTGAAGTGCTGCAATACTACTCTGGTCCTCGATAGTAAAGACAGATTGAAACTGATCATTAAGCACTTCAACCATTTCACTGTCCTTGCTAACTAACACATTATCTACCTTAAATGGACCTATATTTTTGGAAACTGTACTTAACTTATAAAAACTGAAGAACTTCTTACTATCTGCATTACAATGTCTAGCTAAATCAAGTTCCTTTGCCCTTTTAGCTGCTCTGACCTTTTTCTTAACTGAATTTCTTGCATTCTGGTAGGCCTTCTGATTTATATCTAGTGAAGATCCCTTCAAAATGCCAAATGCACTTCTTTTAGCTTGTATAGCACTCCTTACTTCTGGGGTAAGCCAAACTGGATTGCCCTTGGTTCTGTTACGTTTGTGCCTGAGGGGTATATGCCGATTTTGAATTTGGCTTAATCTAGCTTTGAAAACATTCCAGGCCTCACATGCATCTAAACCTGCCAACTCAACGTTCCATTTTATCTGTGCGAGGTCATTTCTAATACCATCAAAATCAGCCCGGCTGAAGTTTGGAACCATAATAAGGTTATATATGCTCCTCAGGGCCTCAGGGCCTCATTTCTGATGAGATATTGAATTTAACCATATTGTGATCACTGGTTCCTAGACCTGCACAAATACTTGTCACTAACTAGATCACTGTTGTCTGAGAATACAAGGTCTAGAATGGAGCAATGTCTGGTTGGCTCTGTTACAAACTGATGCATGAAAAGCTCCTCTTCAAAGATTTGCCTATACAACCTACACTCATTTATTTCCTCTGCTATACTTTCGTATCCTCTTAAGTTAAAATCTCCCATAATAAGACACTGAGCCCGAAAGTTCCTACGTATTTCCTCACAAATATCTTGGTCTGTTTAAGCTTGGGAGTTCCTTGGAAGATTCCCTGGTCTGTAAAATGCACCTATCCTCAACCTTCCTCTGTTTCCTGTACCAATTTTAATGTCAAGCCAGATTGATTCTACTTCTTTTACTTTACTAGAATCATCAACTCTAGTAGTGCAGTACAAGCTATTTACATATACAAACACTCCGCCTCCCTGCCGTGATTCTCTGCAGTATGAGAACATGTTATACCCTTGTAACTCGAAATCCTGTAGCCTATCCCTATTATACCCCTCACTAACCCATGTCTCGGTTACACAAATGATATCAGGCTTTTCAAGGGCAACATAACACTCAAACTCATCAAATTTAGACCTAATACTTTGGGCATTCAGCAACACACATGCGATCTTATACTTTGAGCTGACTCTACTAATTCTGAGGGAATTATGATCTACTGTCCTATTCTGACATGAACTTCTACCAATGCTTACTTCCTGATGCCCTAGTACTAGCGTCCCTGAACCCCCCCCCCCCCCCCCCCCCCCTCCTACCTAGTTTCCCTGAATGACACTTCTGTAGGCATCTCCCAAAGCCCTTGCCCCCTCATCCGATAAGTGAAGCCCATCCTTCATATAGTACCTATGCCACTCATAGAACTTATCCCATAAGTCTACATAACTAAGCCCCATAGCTGAACATAAGTTCTGAACTGAGCTGTTCACAGACAGAGCTCTCGAGTACCACTCCTCACTGGCTCCACAGCGAGGGAGGATGCCAGTCACAATGACTGGTTTCCTGAACTCCTTCAACCTCTGCAGCAGGCTCCGGTACTCCGCTACTATTCTCACACTCTGCCTAGGTCCTATGTTGTTCACCCCCACCTGTATTATAACTGTCTCCGGGCTACTCCTACCAAGTTCTGCGTCAATGACAGGGCCCATATCAACTACTCTTGCCAAAAAATATCAACTACTCTTGTTGATATTACTAATGCTTATATTAACCTGTGGATACAAACAGTTTAGGAAAATATTGTAATTTGTAACAGGCGGAACAGCTGATTGATTCTGATGGGTGAGTTTTGGCAAACCAAGGATATCATATGGTATTTTTTAGGCTGAATTTTCCACTCTTTATGGATATTTTAGTCCAAATTTTCCACTCCGCAGTGACGTCCGCACCCTGGCTTCAAAGCAATCCTAGGACCCTGGGCTGCACCACCCGCCACTTGTTCAGGCTTGTCACACTACCTACAGTGTTGCATACGGAAGTGTGACGCCTGCCCTACCAATACCCAGATTTGCAAGGTCGGAACCCCTACTACGCAGAGCTTGTTGTGCAGGTCCTGACCCCTATACTGTTTGATAGGGTAATTTTGGGTACCTGGCAGAATTGAAGAGACAAGTTGTATGTGCCCCTGGGATGGCTGTGGTGTAGGGGAAAACTGTTTGACCAGTGACTGAGAGGTCCCGAGTTTGAGCCTCGCCTGCTCCTGCAGACGCCAACCTCATGTGTGATGTTTGTCCCTGTATGTGTTATTAACAGCGTGGTGATGTAAAGCCCCCATTATTGTTAAATTAATTATTATTTTATGTGCCCCACAAAGCTGGGTACAGCCTGCCCTGCTCACTGACATCATCTGACCTTGAGTGGGGCTGCTGCCACTGGCTGCAGGCCATCCCAGTCAGGAGCAAATAGTGAGCGCCATAGCGACTTGAACTCAGACTCTCACTTCAGGGTAGGTCAGAAGCCCAGTACCTACCTAACATTTTCTTTTAATCTTTGTATAAGGTGCTTGTCTGTGCACTGTGTTATACATGTCAAGGTTTCAAGTTTGAGCCAGTTGAGGGCCATGAGCCAGTTGAGGGCCCTCATGACATCATTGGTTGGTTGTAGGACGCACAGCTTGCCTCAATGAGTGGGCTGTGCTATGGAAAAAATGGGGGTGGGGGAAATGTGTGCTATGCATGGGTCATTTGACTCGTAAATAGGCCCTGTCACGCTTCCCAGAGTAGCACACTGATTCTGGTGACGTCTGCAGTGTTGCCAAGTGCCATCAGTCCCAAAATTCAATTTTTGCTTGTTTTTTTGCTTGTGCTTGTATTTTTATTCAATATTTATGTCAGGATAATTCATAATTTGGGAGTGAAAAATTAACTCCTAAAATGGGGAGTGAGAGTGGAAAATTATTCACATTTGGGTTTCATTTCCCACCCAAATTGACAAATTTACGAGCACTGAGTGCCATATGGCTCCAGACACTATAAAATGTTCAGCTTTGATGTTCATAACATGGTGCATGCTGCACCCACATCTCTCATATCACCTTTGTGGAAGATAACTTATTTTTATATCTAGAAACAAAAACATTTGAGAGAGAAAATTAGAAGTGGTGGAGCCATGGCCACACTGGTTCCTACTCCTATTTAGATGGTTATGGTGGTTCATGTTATAAAATGGTGCATGTTGTGACACTGTGTGCTTTATGATAAATTGTTTATGGCTCGGATGTAATGCTGCCCACTGTATGACCTACCACCCACCAGCTGACCCCTGTCGACTGACTGACCTACCACCCACCAGCTGACCCCTGCCCAGTGTCTGACCTACTACCCACCAGCTGACCCCTGCCCAGTGTCTGACCTACCACCCACCAGCTGGCCCCTGCCCAGTGTGCACCAGCTGACCCACCACCCACCAGCTGACCCCTGCCCAGTGTGCACCAGCTGACCTACCACCCACCAGCTGACCCCTGTCGAGTGTCTGACCTACCACCCACCAGCTGACCCCTGTCCAGTGTCTGACCTGCCACCCACCAGCTGACCCCTGTCCAGTGTCTGACCTACCACCCACCAGCTGACCCCTGCCCAGTGTCTGACCTACCACCCACCAGCTGACCCCTGTCCAGTGTCTGACCTACCACCCACCAGCTGACCCCTGCCCAGTGTGCGCCAGCTGACCTACCACCCACCAGCTGACCCCTGTCGAGTGTCTGACCTACCACCCACCAGCTGACCCCTGTCCAGTGTCTGACCTGCCACCCACCAGCTGACCCCTGTCCAGTGTCTGACCTACCACCCACCAGCCTACCCTGCCCAGTGCCTGACCTACCACCCACCAGCTGGCCCCTGCCCAGTGTGCACCAGCTGACCTACCACCCACCAGCTGACCCCTGCCCAGTGTGCACCAGCTGACCTACCACCCACCAGCTGACCCCTGTCGAGTGTCTGACCTACCACCCACCAGCTGACCCCTGTCCAGTGTCTGACCTGCCACCCACCAGCTGACCCCTGTCCAGTGTCTGACCTACCACCCACCAGCTGACCCCTGCCCAGTGTGCACCAGCTGACCTACTACCCACCAGCTGACCCCTGTCGAGTGTCTGACCTACCACCCACCAGCTGACCCCTGCCCAGTGTGCACCAGCTGACCTACCACCCACCAGCTGACCCCTGCCCAGTGTGCACCAGCTGGCCTACCACCCACCAGCTGACCCCTGCCCAGTGTGCACCAGCTGACCTACCACCCACCAGCCTACCCTGCCCAGTGTCTGACCTACCACCCACCAGCTGACCCCTGCCCAGTGTCTGACCTGCCACCCACCAGCTGACCCCTGTTCACTGGCTGACCTGCCACCCACCAGCTGACCCCTGCCCAGTGTCTGACCTACCACCCACCAGCCTACCCTGCCCAGTGTCTGACCTACCACCCACCAGCTGACCCCTGCCCAGTGTCTGACCTACCACCCACCAGCTGACCCCTGTCGAGTGTCTGACCTACCACCCACCAGCTGACCCCTGCCCAGTGTCTGACCTACCACCCACCAGCTGACCCCTGCCCAGTGTCTGACCTTCCACCCACCAGCTGACCCCTGCCTAGTGTGCACCAGCTGACCTACCACACACCAGCTGACCCCTGCCCAGTGTCTGACCTACCACCCACCAGCTGACCCCTGCCCAGTGTGCACCAGCTGACCTACCACCCACCAGCTGACCCCTGCCCAGTGTCTGACCTACCACCCACCAGCTGACCCCTGTCGAGTGTCTGACCTACCACCCACCAGCTGACCCCTGCCCAGTGTCTGACCTGCCACCCACCAGCTGACCCCTGTCCAGCGTCTGACCTACCACCCACCAGCTGACCCCTGCCCAGTGTCTGACCTACCACCCACCAGCTGACCCCTGCCCAGTGTCTGACCTACCACCCACCAGCCTACCCTGCCCAGTGTCTGACCTACCACCCACCAGCTGGCCCCTGCCCAGTGTGCACCAGCTGACCTACCACCCACCAGCTGACCCCTGCCCAGTGTGCACCAGCTGACCTACCACCCACCAGCTGACCCCTGTCGAGTGTCTGACCTACCACCCACCAGCTGACCCCTGTCCAGTGTCTGACCTGCCACCCTCCAGCTGACCCCTGTCCAGTGTCTGACCTACCACCCACCAGCTGACCCCTGCCCAGTGTGCACCAGCTGACCTACCACCCACCAGCTGACCCCTGTCGAGTGTCTGACCTACCACCCACCAGCTGACCCCTGTCCAGTGTCTGACCTGCCACCCACCAGCTGACCCCTGTCCAGTGTCTGACCTACCACCCACCAGCTGACCCCTGCCCAGTGTCTGACCTACCACCCACCAGCTGACCCCTGCCCAGTGTCTGACCTACCACCCACCAGCCTACCCTGCCCAGTGTCTGACCTACCACCCACCAGCTGGCCCCTGCCCAGTGTGCACCAGCTGACCTACCATCCACCAGCTGACCCCTGCCCAGTGTGCACCAGCTGACCTACCACCCACCAGCTGACCCCTGTCGAGTGTCTGACCTACCACCCACCAGCTGACCCCTGTCCAGTGTCTGACCTGCCACCCACCAGCTGACCCCTGTCCAGTGTCTGACCTACCACCCACCAGCTGACCCCTGCCCAGTGTGCACCAGCTGGCCTACCACCCACCAGCTGACCCCTGTCGAGTGTCTGACCTACCACCTACCAGCTGACCCCTGCCCAGTGTGCACCAGCTGACCTACCACCCACCAGCTGACCCCTGCCCAGTGTGCACCAGCTGGCCTACCACCCACCAGCTGACCCCTGCCCAGTGTGCACCAGCTGACCTACCACCCACCAGCCTACCCTGCCCAGTGTCTGACCTACCACCCACCAGCTGACCCCTTCCCAGTGTCTGACCTGCCACCCACCAGCTGACCCCTGTTCACTGGCTGACCTGCCACCCACCAGCTGACCCCTGCCCAGTGTCTGACCTACCACCCATCAGCTGACCCCTGCCCAGTGTCTGACCTACCACCCACCAGCCTACCCTGTCCAGTGTCTGACCTACCACCCACCAGCTGACCCCTGCCCAGTGTCTGACCTACCACCCACCAGATGACCCCTGCCCAGTGTCTGACCTACCACCCACCAGCTGACCCCTGCCCAGTGTCTGACCTGCCACCCACCAGCTGACCCCTGTCCAGTGTCTGACCTACAACCCACCAGCTGACCCCTGCCTAGTGTGCACCAGCTGACCTACCACACACCAGCTGACCCCTGCCCAGTGTCTGACCTACCACCCACCAGCTGACCCCTGCCCAGTGTCTGACCTACCACCCACCAGCTGACCCCTGTCCAGTGTCTGACCTACCACCCACCAGCTGTGGCAGCTGCCGAACTGCATCGGAGCCGTTGACGGCAAGCACGTGGCGCTAGAGAAGCCGTCCAGAACGGGTACCTTGTACCACAACTACAAGGGGTTCTGCAGCGTGGTGCTGCTGGCCGTCGCCGACGCGAGATACAGGTGAGATATTATGTCCTATTGGCGTAGTGCTGTGGAGCCGCACTGCTGTGTGAGGTGCCGTCCATTGATTAAGTTATGCAACTTTGGACAACTTAAGACCGCCTACCTCCCCTACCTCATTATGCAACATTGATGTTTAACCCGCTAGCCATTTTTAGAAAAATATTAGCTGGCAGAACAATTATATTACCCAAAATATGGAAAATAATATAGTTAATGGACGACCCCCGGCGACTCTTCTGGTCGGACTGCGCTGGCTGCTTTGTTGCCCTGCCGACATGCTCAAGGGGCCCTTTGACCTGACCTGGGGCCCTCCGTGCTGGCTAGGGGCCAATTCGGCATGTTCAGTGGCCCTTCTTACCCACCCAGGGACCCTTTCGGTCTGGTCAGGGGCTCCTCCGACCTGCCCTGGGGCCACTCCGTGCTGACTAGGGGCCCATTCGGCATGTTCAGGGGCCGTCCTGACCCACCTAGGGGGCCCTTTCGGTCTGGCCAGGGGCCCCTCTGACCTGCACATGTGACCTTTGAACTTCCCAGGGGCCCTCTGGGGTCTGTCCAAGGGCCCTCCAACCTGCTCAGGGGCCCGAATGACCTGGAAAGGGACTGTGCTGGCTGCTTTGTCGCCCTGCCGTCATGCTCAGGGGCCTCTCGACCTGCCCAGGGACCCCTCCAGTCTGGCTAGGAACTCATCAGGAATGTTCAAAGGGCCTTTCGACCGGCCCAGGGACCCTTTCGGTCTAGCCAGGGGCCATCTGACATGCATAGGGCTCTTTTGAACGTCTAAGGAGCCCTCTGGGCTTTCAGAGAGGGTCCTGGTGGCCCTAAAGGGCCTCTGAAGTGCTCTAAACTCTCTAAAGACCACGCTTCGCGTGGTAAAGAGCACATGATACCGCGCTTCGCGCGGTCTCGTCGGCCCTTTTCGGCGCGCAGCGCACGCCGAAAAGGGCCCTCCGCCGCCGAAAAGGGCCCTCCTGGCCTCGGGGGGGGGGGGCCTTGGCTACGTGCCTGGCTACTACTGTGTTAAACGGCTAATGAACAGGTGTATTATTGATTGGGTCGCAGTAAGCGCGTCCGTTTGTGACCTGAATGTGACCTGACGTATATTTAAGTCATCGCGCCTCATGCCTGTGTAAACAAACGAATCAGGTCGGGAGTTAGAATAGTTGTAACTCCATTTTCGCGACAGCATTTAATAATTGTTTCCCAACGTCCCACAGGTTCACATACATCAGCGTCGGCAGCCTGGGCAGCGAGAGCGACGGCGGTATTTTCGCCAGCTCGGACCTGGCCGCTCTCCTGCGGCGGCAGATGGAGGTCGGCGACGTCCTGCCAGCGCCGAAAGTGCTGCCCAACGCGGATGAGGAGCTGCCTCACTTTTTGGTGGGAGACGAGGCGTTCCCGTTACAGCGTCACCTGATGCGGCCCTACCCCAGGGCATCACTCGTCGGACCGGAGGCAGACGAAAGGCGCATCTATAACTATCGCCTCAGCCGAGCGCGCCGCTGCGTGGAGAACACGTTCGGGATAATGGCGCAGCGCTGGCGGATCTACCGGGGGACGTTGGGCTGCACGCCGGAGAGGGTGGCGACCCTCATAAAGACATAAAGACATAAAAGAAAAGTGCAACAAAGAGCCTCTTGGGCCCATCCGAGGTTGCACCCCCCCCCCCCCCCCCCCACCCCCATCCCCCCCCCCCCCCCTCCACCAGTCTCGCCCCTTCAAATCACCTTACTCTACCTGCATAAAAGAAGGCTAATCCCACGAGTATTTATGAACTAATCCCTTCTCTGTAAAGTATTTATCTAATCTAATTTTGAAGGAAGCAAGTGTCACTGCATCAGCGACATCCCCTGGTAGCATATTCCAATGTCCTACAACCCTTCTACTGAAAAATGACTGTCGTAGCCTAGTCCTACTTTGTTTCATAATGAGTTTATGCTGATGACCTCTACCTCGATTTTCCCTATTGAACTCAAACATACCCTTTAAATATTCAGAATGCTGACTATTTACAAATTTGAAGACTTCAATTAGATCTCCTCTTAGCCTTCTATATCTAAGTGAAAACATACCCAATTTCCTTAATCTATCTTCATAAGGTAGACTACCAAGACAATTAATCATTTTTGTTGCCCTTTTTTGAACTCTTTCTAACAACCAGCAATCTTTCTCATATGTTGGAGACCAGGCTTGTACACAATACTCCAAATGTGGTCTAACGTATGCACAATACAGTTTTGTTATTACCTTTTCACTCTTGTAGGAAACATTTCTGTTAATGGCCCCTAGCATTCTAAGTGCCTTTTTCCTAGCTTCTACAACCTGGTCTGACGCTGATAGTCTATTGTTTACCACGACACCTAAATCTCTTTCCTTTTCAATCTGCTCCATTTTCTGCCCACCCATTTCATACCTATGTTTACTGCTAACCCGTCCAGCGTGCATAATCTTACATTTACTCAAATTGAATTTCATCTGCCATGCTTCAGACCACTCAACTAGCTTGTCCAGATCTGATTGAAAAACATCCTGATCATGTTTTCCTCTAATAATCCTGACAACTTTTAGATCGTCTGCAAATTTCAAGACTTTGCTGTCTATACTGTTCTCAATTGCATTCACAAATATTATAAAAAGCAATGGGCCCAGGACTGAGCCCTGTGGAACCCCACTGAGAACCTCCTTCCATTGTGATTGGCACCCATTCAATATAACCCTTTGCTGGCGTCCTGAAAGCCACGTTTCTATCCAATCCAGAATCTTGCCCCTGATCCCATGAATTTTAAGTTGCAACCCCAGTCTTGTATGGGGGACTTTGTCAAATGCTTTACTGAAATCAAGAAAAGCTACATCTAGCTGTTTACCCTGATCAACGCTATCTGTTGCAACATCCAAAAACTCCAGAAGATTAGTTAAACAAGAACGGCCCTTCCTAAAGCCATGCTGTGTATCCTTGATGAGTTCATTTTGCTCCAAGAATTCAACAATCTTATCTTTGATGATTGATTCAAGCACCTTGCAGACTAATGAGGTCAGACTAACTGGTCTATAGTTTTCCTCTTTACTTCTATCTTCCTTTTTATGAATAGGAACAACATTTGCTCTTTTCCAATCAAGTGGAATTTTACTATCTGCAAGTGATTTAGAAAATATTATGGCTAATGGAACCGACAACTCCCTTTCAGATTCTCTTAAAAGTCTAGCATGGATTTCATCAGGTCCTTCTGCCTTGTTAGGCCTTACTTTCTTTAGATATTCTAGAACAAGTTCACTACTTATGCCACCTAGCTCTCCTATAGTCTCCTCTGTCTCTAGCTCAGGCTGAAGTGCTGCAATACTACTCTGGTCCTCGATAGTAAAGACAGATTGAAACTGATCATTAAGCACTTCAACCATTTCACTGTCCTTGCTAACTAACACATCATCTACCTTAAATGGACCTATATTTTTGGAATCTGTACTTAACTTATAAAAACTGAAGAACTTCTTACTATCTGCATTACAATGTCTAGCTAAATCAAGTTCCTTTGCCCTTTTAGCTGCTCTGACCTTTTTCTTAACTGAATTTCTTGCATTCTGGTAGGCCTTCTGATTTATATCTAGTGAAGATCCCTTCAAAATGCCAAATGCACTTCTTTTAGCTTGTATAGCACTCCTTACTTCTGGGGTAAGCCAAACTGGATTGCCCTTGGTTCTGTTACGTTTGTGCCTGAGGGGTATATGCCGATTTTGAATTTGGCTTAATCTAGCTTTGAAAACATTCCAGGCCTCACATGCATCTAAACCTGCCAACTCAACGTTCCCTCGTGAAAGCCACATGTGCTCTGCACAACTTCCTGCGGCAACGGGAGATCGATGCTGCAGCTGGCGTCGGACGCGGCTCCGCACCGGTGCCGGACGAGCGTGATGCCGCGCCCGCCCAACGGGACATCACCAGGGCTGGCACCAACACCCACTCTCGTGAGGCGGCCCGCATCCGCCAGGTCCTGACGGAGTATGTGAATGGCGCTGGGAGCGTGGAGTGGCAGCGTGCCGCCGCTGGCATCGAGTAGTGTGGTGGACGGTGCCGCAGTGCCGACAGTCCGCGCCATTTCTGGCAGCAGTACTTTCTGTTGAGTGTTACCGAGGTTTAGCTGGTGTGATGCTGTGCCGGTACGGGAGTTATCGTTCAGCAGTTAAGTTTTCGTTTTGTTGTGATTGAGCGATGGCAGTGTCCCAAAATTCCATTTATGCTTCGGTTTCAGAGTGGAAAATTTGATAAAAAATAATACTGAGTGGCAAAATGATGTAGAGAATAGTACAATATTAATTTGTTTTAAAATGAAAAGCATTAGTTTTCATTGAAATCATGTACCTATGTTGAGTCAACATTTAATTCAGAACCAATATCATAATTCATAATTTGGGAGTGGAAAATTCACCCCCTAAAATGGGGAGCAAGAGTGGAAAATTATTCACATTTGGGTGTCATTTCCCACCCAAAACGCCAAATTTTGGGACACTGCGATGGCATGTCCTTTCGCTCAATCACAGTGATCCTGGTACAAAGATATCGAATGGTATTTCAATAGCAGTCGAATCATCGTTGTTATTCCATCCATTCCAACCATATTTGTCATGAATCACTCGCCTCACAGCGACAGACTTTGCTGGTGCTTAGGATTGTTTAACTAAATCTGTTGTTCAATCTGCTTACAGATGTCTTGAATCTTGTTCGACTACATACTTGAATGTCTGTGGAACCTTATTGTTCCTTACATGTTGATGTTACTGCGCAGTATCGTTTTGCAGTGGTCTAGCGTGCGTTCTGAACTCTACGCCGACTGTTGGGCGACAGCTACATGTTTCATTCTTGTTTGAATGTGCATAATACCAATAGAGGCTGCCATCTTTGACGCACAATTTTTTGTCCGACGGACGTTCCGAAAAGTGTTCGTTTCGGGTGATAGTCACGCAGGTACTGTCGGAAAACTGCCACACCAGGATATATTCAGCATTCAAACGAAATGGATCTTTTTAGTCATGTATTGCTGACAAACATCACGCCACTCGCCACGAAGTTGAAACATTTAACAACTCGAAGCAAAACAAAAGCAGGTACAACAGCCAAAGGGCTCTAGATAAACACTGGAGCCAAGATTGCTACAAGCACCCTTTGCTGTTCAGAACTGAACTGCCTCAACTGCATACGAGCGAGACTAGAGCTGGCAAGACTAGCGCTTGCGCCGACCTTCTTAGATTAGAAGTCCCGTCTACATCAAGTATCATGGTAAGAAGAGCACACGCCGTCAACAAAACATGTCATTGAACATCACAACTTGGCTATGAAGGTATCGGCGGATGCCTCCTCCCCGTACCCTCCCACGATTACGAGCCCCGTTACCCCAATCAAAAGCAAATCAACCGCACATCCAATAAAAACAAACAACGTCCACTATGGTGTTGTATTTTCGGTATTAACGCCTGCAGGCGGGGCTACCGACCGGTTTGTTAAAGGGAGTAGTTCACCTTAACATATTCCTTGACACTTGGTGGTAATGAGTATTCTGCGCTGAAACTACTAATATGACACTGGTGTCGTTTCTATTTTGTTATACTATTACATTATCATTATACTATTGCGTACATCAACATCGCACAAAGAACGATATGTAACTTTTTGTTTTGCTATTGTTTATGTATAAATGGTACGTCCATACGTCCATAGGTAAATGCTAACTTTATAGATTTTAAGGTCATTCTTACCATGCAACGCCATAGGCATAATTATAAAATGTGGGATTATTGGTAGGGCCCTGGCCCTACCAGACCTATAGAAAACGACACCCATGGGAAGAGCAGCTAGTGGCTATCCAATAATGTACAGAATGCGCAACTTCTGGTACGATCTGGCGCCCCGCCCGCAAACGTTAATACCGCGAATACCGCACTATTCATAAAGCTCTCCGATGAGCTTGTTTAGCTTTGTTTTGAAAGCTCTCCGCCTCTCCGGCGACAGGCCCTCCATCTCCGTAGCAACAAGCTTGCCCCACACCACACACTCATTGTCAGGCTGCTGAGAAGCAGCGGCCGCCTGCCTCAGACGGTCAAGCTCAGCCAGCAGCTGGCTGTCGACGTCATCCTCGGCGGCGGGCTCGGCAGCTCGCCTCCGCTTCGAGCCTCGGCTGCGCTGCGTGGGCGTGGCAGTGGTGGGCGTGGCGGCGGTGGTCGTGGCGGCGGTGGGTGTGGCAGTGGTGGTCGTGGTGGGTGTGGTGGGTGTCACCGAGTCGTCCCACATCACTTCCACTTGGGCTTCGGGTGAGTCGACAAGGCCATCTATTATCAGCTCCGGCTCGAAGAAGGTTTCAAAGTCAGGCGGCGACTGGGTGGACGGGTGTGAGCCTGAGGTGCTGGGTCCGGCCGCTGCCACAGGCTGGGAGGATGGAGGAGGAAGCTCCAGGTTGGATGTGGTCCTGGGAACATGCATAAGGTCAGTGGCGGTTTCGAGTTTGGGGGGATAAAATTTCGTTCCGTTTCAAAATTGTTGACCGGGGGGGGGGGGTAGCGTCGGGTCGTCAGCGCAAAAATTCGTTGTGCGGGGGAGGGTGGCGGGGGTATTCTACCGACCAAAGTAATCGCCAATTGCCAAAAAGTCGACTCCGACTCCGGGCCGAAGTCGGAGACGGTAAGATTTTAGCGACTCCGACTCCGGCAAAAACTACGACTTCAACCGACTCCGACTCCGCAGCCCTGGTCACGTGCATGCCGAAAAGCTTCCTCAGTGTGATTGAACCACTATGCAAGGGCACAAAGGACATGCTGAATGAGGGGGACACATATGTGGTTCACATTAATGGCGCCCATGATCAAGGAGTATTCTGTAAGTAGTGGATCAAAGGATTGGCACCTACTCTCCACGCCGTTGGACGCTATCCAGGAAGGAGAGGTCGACGGTATGTCTTGGTCTCGCCGCCGCCGCCGCGCCCGACCCGCTGGGGACGTACTTGTTGCGCCTGCGGTTGTAGCTGGTCCTAAGGTTTTTAAACCGCGCTTGGGCTTGAGGACCTGCGAAATGCATGCAATGAAATGAGATCAGTTTCTCTGGGAAGCCAAGCACAGTGATGATGTGCACAGTGATTCGTCTTTAGTTTGTGTGGACAGTGCACCAGCAAGCATTTCACCAAAGCAATCATAACAACTGAAATGTTTCGGCGAAATTTGAAAAAGTGAACAACTGCATTGTGCGGTGGAAATTGTCATTTAGGTACATTGTACAAGGAAGGTGTTGCATCAGCAATATGTCACAGTGCAGTGCAGCAAAATTATGTATATTATGAATTGGCAAAAACAACTACATCTCAATTATCAAACCATTGACTGGGGGGGGGGCGTTAAACGCCCCCTCCCCTCCCCCCCCCCCCCCCCCCCCCCACACCCTCCCCCCACACACACACCCTCCCCCGGTTATTTTCCGAACCAATAATCACAGCGAGACGCGCAAGGTGGTACTCGAAAGCTCTTGTTGAGACGAATCTAAAGCGTACTAAAACATTACAAAGTGAGGTAAAATGTCAGGTCACGGTCAGGTCAAAGGTAAAAATCGACGCATTTGAGTTTATGGGCCATAATTTCCATCCAAAGACTTCGATTACAACCATGATCACCCAAAGTGCTGCCAAAGATATGAAACAAATCCCGCATGAGCTAAAGTGAGATTGTTGGCAAAGGTCAAGGTCAGGTCACAAAAGGTCACTATGCGCAAAATATCTACGGCAGTCATGCAACACATGTGTTATGTGTTATTTGCCCCGAAGAATTCGATAGTGATAGTCATTTTACCACCAGACTTCATCTTTGTGAAGTGATGGTCAAGTTCAGGTCAAGTTCAGGCAGGGACGTAGCCAGAGGGGGGGGGGCACGGGGGCCATGCCCCCCGGTCAATAACATATGGCTGAGGAGCGAAATTTGTATACCACCGACTTGCCCCCCTTCCCTCCCACCCCCTGAGAAAAATCCTTGCTACGTGCCTGAGTTCAGGTCACTGAAGGTCAAACTTTGAAATTGATAAATCTAACTAAAAAAGGTATGTGTATGGACCAGTTTTGTCTCAGGAATACAGTGCTGGCATTTATTTGTCTTCATCTGGTCAACAAAAGCAAAAAAACGCAATTTCAAAATATGACGTCATGAGTTACCCATACTTTAGATGCCATAAATTAGTAAAAAATGGAGAAATCAGTTTGATATTTGGTATTGTAGTTGCCTATATATAGTTCTCTGACATAACTCACGGTTTTTGAATATGAAAAAAAAGTTTTTGTGATAATTTTTCCCCAAAAAGTTATGTTTGACTTTATGGGGGTCAAAAACTGAAATTTACAAAAATCCGAGATAGCCATGTTGTAGCCCTTGCCATTTGCTATCGTTTGACGTTTTTTTATTGCATTTTGTTCAAAATATGGCATTTGTACGAGCTGTTAAATTTTATCTGATTTTGGTGTAAAAATGGTGTGTAGTGTGACGTCACTAAATTCGCTATAACTCGAAATTTGTCGACGAAATTGCTTTAATTTTTCACAGATGACGTAAAGGTGATTTAGAAGTAGGTACCCGAAGTTTCACGCTGATAGCTCTATTGTGTTTTTTTTTTAGCTATGACGAAAACTCATTAGGGGGAGGGGCGTTAACACGCGCCCTGGAGGGGGGGCGAAATCCGCCCACCCCTCCGGTTTTTCGAGGATAGCGTAAAAACGGCGGCGCGCAGCGCCGCCGTTTTTTGTATACCTGTTTAGAAATTAACTTCCCGCATTATGTAAAATTCTTGGCCTCAGGTCATTTCAGGTCAGGTTACCAGACCAGGTCACGTGATGACCTCAACTCCAAAACGTTTGCAGTAGTACCACAGCCACAGTTTTACGCCGATCGGTTTCAATCTTGCAGGAATTCCTAAGGTCATAGATACCAACAATTTTTTATCTCGGATTTCTAATATCGGTGACCTAAGGTCAGGTCAATTTTGTGACCGCCAACACGGTTGTATCAATAACTATCGACATAATAAAGGTAGAGAAGAGAAAACGGTACCAATATGTTTGTCTCGTCGAGACACGTCTCTCAATATGCAACATGACCAACTTGGGTCACCACTTGACCTTGACCTGAGGTCAAATTTCTCAGTTGACCTAACCAGGTCACCATGAATATGATTCGAAGCGCGTTGACAAGACAAACGCGATGGCGTAAACATTATTGCTTTATCTTTATTAGGTAAAAGGTTATTTGGGGAAAACAGTTTTGAAAACAAAATCACCTTTTTGACATTCGAATACCTCTGGAGCCTAAACTATTGACCTGAGCTCAAATCTGAGGACACCTATGTCGATTGCATTTTTCAATGACTTTCGGTTGCTTTTTTCCGTTTGCTGCTAACTATCATAGTTCCCGAGATATTTGGGGGTGTTCAAACCGAAGTCTTGAAAACTTGAAAATCTGACCCTTGATGACCTCTGGTGACCTCAATATTGGCCTGAAGAAAAAAATTAACGAAATACTTTCGAAAGAGCTTGTCTCGAGCTATCTAACGTCGTTTCCCGCTTGTCGCTACGTTGCGTGGTTTTTGAGATCATAGGGGGGGGCGAAATCCGCCCCCCCCCCCCCTCCAGGGCGTGTAATTATCAGAGGCCCCCCAGGGCGCGTGTTAAACGCCCCCCCACCCCTCTCCCTCCATCAATGGCTAGCTAATGGTGCACCACACCTAATTATTCATTGTAATTACTATTCATTTTAGTACAATCATATGAGATATACTACTGACTTTTATGTATCTACATACCAGTACAACCGCAGGCGTCGCCCACCAGCTGCCAGGTCCTGTCCTTCACAGGCCTGTTCGCTTAGCCTGCGTGGCTCAGGTCCCACAGGGATGGGCGCTTCTGCACCTCTTCGACGAGTCTTTGGATATCTGAGAAGTTGGAAAACAGATGTATTTCAGATATAGGAAAGTTCGACTGAACACTGCACCCCTACTCTTGTATGCGGATTGGTAGATACATTTTCAAGCAGTAGACAGCTGTGCAGCAGAAACTGTGAACACCCCACTGATAATTCAAATATACACTGTCTTAGCTCTGTCCATTGACTTTGTGACCTTATCCTAACCTCCTAGTGATAAAGTATATAATTAGACAACCACAACTCCAATCACATCACAGTGCAGAGCTTTTCATGTTATCAGACTGGTTATTGATTCGACTCTTATTGAATCGTTTGGAATCGTGCAATCAAAATTTCCTGGAATAAAAAATAATTGATTCACCACCAGATCTTTTGATTCATGAATCGTGATTGAATCAAAACCCTCATCAAATCAAGGTTGATTGAATCAAAAGATTTAACGATTCTTAACAATTCAAGTACACTGGTAAATTGTGCAAATACTTGCAGTCCCAGTGGCCACATTCATTTATACTGAAATAGTATTTCTGTAACAATGTTTTAATAATCATATATATGTATGTTTCCATTTTCATTGGTTGGACATAAATTAACCACATATATATAAATGTTAAATCAAACGTGAATCGATTAAAATATTTGTTTTGATTCTTTGAATCGGAAAGAATCAATTCTAAAAAAAAAACGTGAATCGAACAGTGATTGGATCATTCAGATTCCAAAATGAATCATGATTGAATCGTTCCAAAAAAGTAAATAACCATGAATCATGAATCAATAACCAGTCTGCATGTTATTAGTGATGTACATGATAATAACCAACAAAACCACCAAAAGCATGAACGGTCTGGCATAAATACATGTTCAGAATAGCTATGGTTCAGGGACCCCTGTAGCCTCCTGAGGGCCTAGGGGACGCAGACATTGGTGGATCCAGAATGGTTGGTTATTGGTTTGGAGTGACCAAACCATCAAATTATCACATTATTCTGAAAACTCAACATATTTTGCTTGTTTACATACGTACTATCGGACTGGTTATTGATTCAACTTTGTTTTGGAACGTTTCAATCATGATTCATTTTTTAATCTGAATCATTCAATCACCATTCGATTCACGGATACAATTTTGAGAATTGATTCCTTCCAATTCAAAGAATCAAAACAAATATTTTAATCGATTCACGTTTGATTCATGAGGTGAATTTATGTAAAATCAATAAACATGAAAACATGCATATATATGATCATTAAAACATTGTTACAGCAATATAATTTCAGCATAAATGAATGTAACCACTAGGGGACTGCATGTATTTGCACAATTTACTAGTGTACTTGAATCGTTAAATCTTTTGATTCAATCAGCCTTGATTTGATGCAGGTTTTGATTCATTCACGATTCATGAATCAAAAGATCTGGTGGTGAATCAATTACGTTTTGATTCAATGAATTTTGATTGCACGATTCCAATCGATTCAATCAGTGTCAAATCAATAACCAGTCTGCAGTAATTATATCTGATTTAGAACAAACTTTCTTCAGTACAAGTTGCTTCGATTTACCACTACATCAAAAAATATGTCATTTTTTGTCGATTTTAGGCAGTTTGGGGGGCATGGACTTACAGCCCCCTCTGGATCCAACCATGGACCCAGGCATCCCAAGTTTATGCAGAAGTCAGAACCCTCCATATCCCTCATAGGTTTGCAGGATTAAACATCAACCAAATGGAACTGGCCTCTGTGACCCAACCCTTGGCCGCCCTCCCAAACCCAGCCTAGCCCCCTCCACTCAACAATTTTGTGACAACATCACTGCTATAGTTGATGTGCCAGCATCGTCTACATCACATATGCCATGGAAAGTCAGTGAGTATCCAGCATATGGCTGTTAGACATCAACAATACCTTGTTGACCTTCCCAAGCTCAATGTTCTATTCTCACTTATCTTAAACTTGGTCTGGAGTCTCCTCCATTAACCAATATTGACATTGAGATCACTCCTGAATTGAGATCACTCCTGAATTGAAAGATATTTGCCATGGCTGCAGATACAGATCAGCAGATTGGCTGCACTAGCCAAACATGGCACACAAAAATCCCCAAATATGAACATTGACCTCATTGACAAAAGATGTGAAGCCCTCACTCACTCGCCCACCATGAAAATGGCACCTACATTACAAAGCTGAATTTGGTACCACAGCAGGCAAGGGCGTCACCATTTTCTGAAGGTGGGGGGTGGACGGAGGTGTTTTGAAGTTGATTCTTTCCATGAAATGCCCATGTGTGTAATGTTAAAATCTGAAAATGTTCGTGGGAAATATCCCCCGTCCCCCCCCCCCCCTTTCGACGCCCATGAAAGCAGTGGGAGTCCCACATATTTTTATCTAGCGGGGCAGAGCTTTCTGGAGGTCTCCCAGCAGAGGCCAGAGAGGCATCCTATCTTATACCTACCCCACATTTCAATTTCTCCTCATAAATATTTTGGCACTGGCGGATCAAGAACGGCAGTTTGGGAGGGGCCACCGGTGGACTGGGGGGGGGGGGCAAACTCCAAAAAGTCTCACATAATTCTGAGAACTCATCAGATTCCGCTTGTATGCATTGATAGCTGATTTAAAACAAACTTGCCTTAGTAAAAGTTGCTTAGATTTTCTTTTATATCAAGGAAAATGTGTCAATTTTGCTCCCAATTTCAGACGTTTTTTGGGGGACATGGTCGGCTTGCCCCCCCCCCCCCCCCCCCCACCCCCCCCCCTCTGGATCTGCTAGTGGATTTGGGCCACTTGATTTTGATACTCTGACTCAGGTAGAAAGTAAAGTACCTAGTAAAAAAGCATAGGCGTAGGAACAGGGGGGGGGGCGAGGGGGTCATGGCCCCCTCACTATTCGGCCATTTTTTGGGGCTAAAATCTTTATTTTTGCTTTGTGAGAAAAGTGTTTGATGGCAAAAGGTTTGCCAAGACAAGAACAGCCCAAATCTGCAAAGGAATATTCCATAGGGGGGTTGGGGTTCTCTCAAAACGAGATCACAGTTTCACTGCTCCCCTTCCCCCCCCCCCCCCACTTTTTGTGACGTTCCTACGTCCCTGTAAAAAAGTGACAATATTTGGGGAAAATAACTAACAATGTGTCATCTATAGGGAGGGACCTCCAGTATATTATGTTGATTGCTGGGGCAAAAACATACTCTTGCCCCTGCAGAGGGGGGCTCTGCCCGACAGTGGTGGGGGCAACTGCCCTTGTTGTTGCGCCACCCCTGAACCACAGTCCAAATTCAAATGAATTGAAATACTTTTGAAATATCCGAAATCAGTAGGCCTGCGAAATTGTATATTATATTTAGCAAAAACAAACCCTCTGGGCAAGATTGCTTTGCAGATTTGAGCTTGTCTCATTTGACATGCTATTGCCTTATCTTGTCTAAACAAGCCTTTTGCTGTCAAATTTGCTTGTTAAATATTTTAATCAAACGTTTTGACGAAAAAGCGAGGGAGCGGTGGCCACATGAACCCTGGCCCAAGCGTTCATATGCGCCTATGCCACAGACATGTTCAATGTTCATGGATAAACTAATACATTATACAAACACTTGCAATGGATTTAGAAGAAAACATTGAGAACTTACCAATATTTAACGTTGGTGTCTCCATCACAGCCAAAAATCAAAACATCAACGGAGCACGGCAACACCTTCCGACGACAGAATTGTTCAAAAAATTGAAGATCTCGGCAACCAGTTGCCGACTCTCGTCAACCTCTCCCTCATTCGTCGAATCCATCGTGACGTCACGCTCCGCGGTTGCCAAGTGCTGCCCCACGATCGCCGAGATCTGGGCCTGTTGCCGAGTGTTGCCGGGTGCTGCCGGGTGCTGCCGGGTGCTGCCGGGCAACAGAACCTGTTGCCGAAGCCTGCTGCCGAGCAACCGGTTGCCGAGAGTTGCCGACAAAAAGTTGCTCGTCTAAACTGGGCTTAAGACTCACAAAACATTGCTTCACTTTAGGATAACTGATAACTGGTAACTGGTCCAGGCAGAGTTGAAGATACCAATTTTTTTTGTGTGGTATATGAGACATTTAGATATCCAGTATGTACCTACAAATGCGAATACATAGTTCAGAGCAAACAGTTGTAGAGCATAAAACGTTTTGTTTTGTTGTTTTATTTTATATTAAGGCGGCCGCACACTAGGCCATTCGGCGCGCGGAGGTCGTGATATCGCTACGACTTTCCGCGCATCTTTAGCGACTTTCCGCGTTCGCGTCAGCCGAAACGTCAAAAATCGCGGACGAATGTCGTCTGCCGGCCATCTGCGGACCGGCGGAAAAAAACTGATTCGAACGAGCTTTTTTCCGCGACTGAACGCCGCGGAGCCGCGGACAACAAAATTGATCATGCTAACAGTGGCGAATCTATGCAAGACAGAGGTGCACATTTTGCACAGCATGCTCTTGCCGCTGTGAAATTTATTATGTAAAAGTTTCGTGGTTCTAAACTTACATCTTCGTCGAAAAATGGTCATCATTAATTTACATTGGGACAGGCTGTAGGCATAGGTTGCGACATGCTGTAGGTCGGCGGGGCGGAATCTCGCGAGCAGACAGCGCCGAATCCGCCGGAACAAGGACGATATTCAGCGGTATCGACGCGATTTTCCGAGGCGGAATGTCGCAGTATATCGCGCGCCGAATGGCCTAGTGTGCGGCCGCCTTTAAGGTCTCCACTATCGTCTCTGATAACGCGTCATATTTTGGTTACAAGTACGCCGTTATTGTATGCAATTGCTTCCATATCCAAGCTACCATATGCA
Organism: Chirona hameri; assembly: GCA_036785665.1. Taxonomy (NCBI): domain Eukaryota; kingdom Metazoa; phylum Arthropoda; class Thecostraca; order Balanomorpha; family Balanidae; genus Chirona; species Chirona hameri. The sequence goes on from JAXIVJ010010120.1 coordinate 43,696, forward strand.
TGACGTCATACATTGTCCTGAAGTTTTGTTATGGCCATGAAGGGGAAAAGAGAAACATGTCCATTTCTCAACGGATATCCATCTATCGTCCAAACAAATGTCATATTCGTGATTTCAGCTCAATATATCCCGTATAGCCAATTTTTAAGACATTTTCAAGGTGACCTATTCCCTTTAATTTGTCTTATTATCACGTGCAGTGGAGAGGGGTATGCCACTAACACGCAGTGGAGAGCGGGGGGGGGGGGGGCACTTTAGTGCCCCCCCCCCCCCCCCCCCCTAAGATCTCCGAAAGCATGAGAGCTAGAATAATGCAACTTACAGGGTAGGTAGGTGCTATGATTATCTACATTTGTTACCTCTTGCTTGACCTTCGGTCAATATCTTCAAGGTCAAACGAGGTCACGAAGGTCAAATCTGGCCAAATATCACTTTTTTATTTCACCTCTGTGACGTCACAGGTCACCAGCAATGCGTCCAAAGTTGCTTCCAGGGATGAAAATTGACATTGTCTACCGAATGACATTTGAATCATTTCGATCCGACTGTTGATTCCGAAGATATAGATTTGCTGACCGCGATTCTGGCCGCCATCTTGGACTAAAAATCCATATAACTAAAAAAATTATCGACCGATTTTTATTTTTTCAGTCAAACGATCCGCTATTTCGATGGCGTTAAAGGAAATAGTTCACCTTGGACTTATTTTACCGAACACGATTTGATTATATTTTGTAATACAATTTATTTTTATATTGTCAAAAATGGCCTTATATCGCGCCGATTCAGGACAGAAGGCCGTAAATTTGTATTGTTTATCAAAACTATATGCATACTATATATATACTATAACACATTTGAAATTACAATGGAGGCAGCATCCGGTAGCATTGATGTGGGTATAATTCGCGAGCCCCACCGTATCTGATGGAACTGTTGATACGATCCGATTCCTACTTGATAGCATGATGGGCACCATCATCTCGTAAAATTCTCCGACTCATGACTGTCACGAATGACTCATGACGGTGACGAATGACTCATGACACATGACTCACATTTGTGATGCTTCTGTTGTAGTGCTCTGTAGCTCGTTATATGTATAGTGCCTCATGGGAGCGTCTGCGCATGGCATTTATAACTGAGTGCATATTTGTGAAGGTTAGAATGTGAATGGTGCTTCGCCGCAAACTGATACCGCAATGGGCTTTGCAACACCGATTTTTAGGACGGTGCCATTGAGTGATTGACTGGTTGGGGTCTCAGGTTGTTTTTGTCGCCTTACTATATATGTATGTGTGACGCCCAATAAAAATGATGATGATGATGATGACTATCTGAGTCAGAGTCCTGACGTCACGCGAATGTACAAAAATGGTTTAGCCAATCAGATTCGAAAGTAGTCGCGTAAGGATAGACTCGCATTGGAGATGTGCCAACCGGCGGCCGGCGGTTCGCTTGCTAGCACCAGCTGCAAGCTGATTGGCTGATGGCATAGCTTCTACCCGGGCTAGAACCAGTACAACATTCTTTCGCCAGCACCGCATTCCTTCGCCAAAAACTCAAATATATTCGGCTGGAGAGTCTTTTCAGTCAAGAAAACTTGCAGGAAGGGGTTTCCCAACACGGGCTACAAAACTGCTATATCAGTTTAAAACTAATGTTGAAGGTGAACTATTTCCTTTAATGTCACGCAACACACACCGCCCTGCTTCGCTTCGTTTTTGAAATATTCACGAAAAACATGTGGGGGGGGGGGCACAAAGGTGCCTCCACCCTTCACTGCGTGTGTTAAACAAATGTTTGATTCTGAGAGGACTCTTACCCAAGGAACGGTAGAATAAAGATAAGTGGGCTCTGATTCCGAGACCCATATAATGTTTATATATGATTGACAATTGACTCAAAATAAATACCTCACTTGCAAAGCACAGAAATCGCCTGCATCATATTTAAATATATAACATCTGTGTCGCGTATATCCAAATATGCAAGCATGTGGGTACAGACTAAAGTTGTCAGATGTGTTTCACAAACGAAACAGAATAATCGCGCTATTGACTATGGCACAACGTGATCACAAAGTGGCAGGCGCGGACGCAGCCGCACTAGCGGCGCCTTAGCCTCCCTCTTCGTCAAACAGTCCCGGCCCGTCCTCTGAATCGTCTGATGAAAATGTAATTTTCCCGCAGGGCACTTAATTAAGCCTTCGACACAGGCGCTGCCAGAACTCATCTGCAAGTTTCGGCGGGAAAGTTGTGAAATCAAGAGACGGCGGCAGCAGTTTTGATGAATAATAGCGTGTCATCATGTCCGGTGATAAGACATAAGATAGAATCCAGAGACCTCCTTGTGATTCCTGGTAAAACGTGGCGCCTGTTCTACGCAGAAGCTTTGTCAAAAAGGTGTCAATGATTCACCTGCTCTAAACCATTCTCAATTGCTCGTTATCATTTACTTATCTATAATACTATTTGATAAGCGTCTGTCTGTCTGTCTGTCTGTCTGTCTATCCGCCACGAATTTATTTAATCAAAGCGGTAATTCTACATTGCAGTACCACATTGATATAAGCACGTGATGCACGTAATTTTAACATTTTCAAATGAGTTTACGGATACTACCGAGTGGTATATAATTCGTACATTTCCGACGCATTTGGTACGATAGTTACGAGCGCTTGAAGCGCTCGCTCGTCCTTCCGTGGTGTATGGGAAAATTATTACGAGCGAGCGCGCAGCGCTCGCTCGTCTTTCCGTGGTATATGGGAAAAATCTTAATATGAGCGGCCCGGCCCGGCCTTACCCGTGGCGACGCTTTTGAGAAGCTCATATCTCTGCAACCACGCGTCAGATTGACAAGCTGACTTCTTTGCTGAGCAGCCCCATCCAACCTACCCTGTTTGAGACCAGTACCGACTCATGTGGGTGACTACCACTGCGCGTGGCGCGTACCGCGTGAGGGGTGCTGAGAAGTGTTCTCTCGCAAAACTCTGCAACGGCTGAGCCGATTGTGTGCTATAATTTGGTGTGTGGTTAGGGACACCTCAGCCGCCAATTGTCCACAAGATTCCACAAGGTGGGGTGCCTCTGCACGTGCGCACGTGCCACCCCTATTCTATATCTCAGGAACGGTTGAGCCGATTTTGTTCAATTTGTTGTGTGGTTAGGCACCTCTCTCAGCCGCCACTTTCACACAAGTAGGGGATGGGTTGCCTCTGCATGTGCGCACCCTTTTTGTATCTCAGAAACTACTTGCCCGATGGAGTTGAAATTCGCTATACATTTCCGTCGCGCTCGCTCGTTCATCGCCAACTTCGGCGTCCTTACTGGTTACAAGCGAGCGCGAAGCGCTCGCTCGTCTTTCCGTGGTATATGGGGGAAATCTGAATATGAGCGGCCCGGCCCGGCCCGACCCGTGGCGACGCTTTTGAGAAGCTCATATATCAGCAACCACACGTCCGATTGACAAGCTGACTTCTTTGCTGAGCAACCCCATCCAACCTATCCTGTTTGAGACCGGTGCCAACTCATGTGGGTGACTACCACTGCGCGTGCCGCGTGCCGCGTGAGGGGTGTTGAGAAGTGTTTTCTCGCAAAAACTCTGCAACGGCTGAGCCGATTGTGTGCTATAATTTGGTGTGTGGTTTGGGACACCTCAGCCGCCAATTGTCCACAAGATTCCACAAGGTGGGGTGCCTCTGCACGTGCGCACGTGCCACCCCCTATTCTATATCTCAGGAACGGTTGAGCCGATTTTGTTCAATTTGTTGTGTGGTTAGGCACCTCTCTCAGCCGCCACTTTCACACAAGTAGGGGATGGGTTGCCTCTGCATGTGCGCACCCTTTTTGTATCTCAGAAACTACTTGCCCGATGGAGTTGAAATTCGCTATACATTTCCGTCGCGCTCGCTCGTTCATCGCCAACTTCGGCGTCTTACTGGTTACAAGCGAGCGCGAAGCGCTCGCTCGTCTTTCCGTGGTATATGGGGAAAATCTGAATATGAGCGGCCCGTCCGGCCCGACCCGTGGCGACGCTTTGAGAAGCTCATATATCAGCAACCACACGTCCGATTGACAAGCTGACTTCTTTGCTGAGCAACCCCATCCAACCTATCCTGTTTGAGACCGGTGCCGACTCATGTGGGTGACTACCACTGCGCGTGCCGCGTGCCGCGTGAGGGATGTTGAGAAGTGTTTTCTCGCAAAAACTCTGCAACGGCTGAGCCGATTGTGTGCAAATTTGGTGTGTGGTTAGGGACACCTCAGCCGCCAATTTTCCACAAGATTCCAGAAGGTGGGGTGCCTCTGCATGTGCGCGCGTGCACACCCCTATTATATGTCTCTGGAACGGCTGAGCCGATTGTGTTCAAATTTGATGTGTGGTTAGAGACCTCTCAACCGCCAGTTTCCCACACAACTTATCAAATCGGCGTACAGATCTAGAGCATATTTGCTCAGAGAACATACAGCTCAATAATGAGGCTATGAATTCAGCCTATTCCAGTGGACTATAGAACGAAGCTCTGGTATTTACCATGATGTAAGGACGTCAGCACACAGAAGACTCTTCAAGAAGTGTGCACACCTCATCAGAGAAAATGATGTGAACCGACCGTCCAATGCTACGACGGCCTCTGAGGATGCCAGCAGTGATGGAGACGTGATTCACCGAGCACATAGTGATGGAGACGTGATTCACCGAGCACATGAACGTGAAGGAGTGCAAGAGGGATCAGAAGTCACAGATCGCACATATGGAAACCGCGCTGATATCCATAACT